>JASDQU010028487.1:7154-21223 GCA_032191745.1 Picea mariana
TCATTTGGATTCGATTTGTTAGTTGTTTGATTGAGTTAACGAAACTGGTGGGTTGCTTTCGTTCGAATTCATTGTGAATACGATCATGTTTGGATTTGATTTCGTTATGGTTTGTATACTGTGATTGGCAAATGATTTCAATGAGTTCGGTTGTTACGATTTTTTAATATACTGTGTTGTATGATTTTCTAAATTGGGAATACCACTATGTTCAATTTAATTTGGAAAGAACGACTCTGTTTTTACAAAAACAATGCTCTCATTTAACCCTGCGCAAATGCACCCGAATCGTGGAATGGATTTGATTCATGACAACTATGCTAAACCCCAGTCGATTAATTTGCTTGATTGGATTGCTGTTAGTTCGATCATTTTCATGAGTTAGATTCATTTCATAAATGACGCTCTATTTGATTTTGATTTGTAAAACGAGTTGGTTAAATCCAGACTGACGATTGGTATATATGTTAAATTCGATTATAATTCATTTGAAATGAACGATTTCGTTCAATGCCAATCGAGTTTGTTTGCCCAATTTGCAATAACAAATTACGAATTCTATTGCCAATCAATCGATCCTGTTACGATTTTATTTGAATTGAATTGATCTATTCGTGGCATGAATCGTTTGTTGTGTCAACACAGTTATAACGATTTGAAAATGATCTTGTCGGATTCATTTCTCCTGTTGATAAGGTAGCATAATGATTTCTCACGATTTTTTTTGATTATATTAGTTTCAAATTGGATATGAAACGATTTCAAAACTGTTTGATTATGATTCTGTCTACCCAATTCTTGGCAACAAATGAAACAGAGTACACCTATCTCTGTGTTCGGTTGATTTATTTTGGTCCTGTTTGATTTCGAATGTTATAAAAATTTCAATTTCATTGATTCATTTTCAAATAGTTATTGGATTATTAATTGAATTTGATTCTTTAAAAGATTTCAATCGATTTTAATGCTGATTCTGTGTCTTATTTAGACCAGCTACAGAATCGCAAGATTCTGTAGGTAGTCTATAGGATTAGATTTTTATCATTTTGTTAATAAAGAATCCTTCTAACTTGTTCATTTTTGGCCCTTTTCAGGTAAATTCAAATTGAATGGGACATGTTGGACATGCTAGGGGAATATTTGTGTATTTTAGTTTTATTTTAGATTCTTAGTTTAGTTAAACTTGGGAGATCTTCCCAAATTTTATGTAAACAATTTTATAACTTCCACAAGGAGGTTTTACCCTGTGGAAAACTTATAAATACTTATTATTTTTGTAATAAGGATCATCCTCACTTGTGGGAGAACCAGGCTATGGATTTCTAATAAAAATTGAGACAGAAGTTGATGTACTGCTACAGCTTTCGCTTCTCATAATATCAATCTTTTGTTTCATGTTTATGCTTATCAATTTGCATTTGATTAGTGACTACTTTAGCTATCATTGTCTTTTGAAAAATGATATGAATTAATTAATATGATCTATGTCTGATTTCTTTCAACATTTAAAAACACAGGAATTACTCGATTCAGTTTATGAACGGCATATTTATCTTCTTCATCAATTGAATTATTTTGTATAAGTCTTTGCATACAGGTTTACTTAACTGTGGAGATTTATAAATTATATGATTGTTGTGATTTTTATGTCTTGTTTGTCCTATAAACATACTTGAAGAGAACTGCAGTTATCATTTATGAGAATCTCTTGGATTATTCGGTGCGGGTTTCCTCCCTCCAATCAGCTAAAACAATCATCATACACAGGGAAAATTTGGAGCATTTCTCCAGGTCAGTTTGTGATTTATTTTCGTTAGTTTGTTTAGTATAATATTAGTATTTTAATTAGATATATTTGTAGTTTAGATTAGTGATTTAGTTTAGTTAGTTTTTTGTTTTATTTTTTGTTCATAAAATTATAAAATCAACAAAAACATCTTTCTCTGTCTTAGGGAAGAATAGTTATGAGTTTTTCAGGTTTTATTTAAATTGTAGATATTGTACATTTTGTGAATAAGTTATATTTCAGTTAGCAGTTCGATAATTAATTAGTTAGATTTAGCATAGTAGTAGTTAGTAGATTGTATATTTAGAATAGTTATATTAGTTTAGTTTGTTTTAATAATTAGTTTTAGTTAGATTAGTTTTATTAGGTTGTTTTATTTGTTTTAGTTAGATTAGTTATTGTAGATTAGTTTTCTTTTTTTTGTTTACTTAGGAACTTAGATCGGCTAACAGAGCCGATAAACCTGTCAGGGTGGTTCATCCCACATGACTTGGGTTATTAGACAATCGCAGACCGGTTCCACTCTCTCAGTTGATGGATGGTCGATTTCGCCCGTCAACAAATGGCGCTAGAAGGAGGGCCTGAACTTAATTAATGGCACGAGGAAGTCGCAAGACTCCTCCACCCCCTAATCGCTCACCTATAGTGACTAGAAGCCATTCAAATGATAATATCCACAAATCACAGTTGAGCCAACAACCCCTAATCCTATAGGTGGTGAGATACAAGAGATTGTTCACCAATCTATTATAAAAACACATAGTGCCTTAGCCCGTTTGAGGCAACCAAAACATTCATGGGGTCAACCTTTGGACTTATCCGATATCAGAAAACAATTAGGTGACACTAACCTCACTGTGAACCCTTCAGATCCAAACCCAAATCCTGCTATAGGAGGATATGGGATACCTCCTTCACCACCTCCATCATCTCCTCCCTCTTCTGGAGGAGATTCCTCTGATGAAGGCAATTCCCCTTTTCAGCCTTCCACACCCACTACCCCAATGACAAATCAGAACAACCCTGCTAGACCCTAGCTTGATCAGGATGCCGTAGTTGTACCTGGATCTCAGCACCCTCTACCTAAGCACCCAGAGAAATGGCTTCCCAAGTTTGACCCTGACTCAAAGCAGATCGCTGAAGATCACATTAAAAAGTTTATGTTAGCCATAAGACTCCACAATGTAAAACATGAAGACGTTGTCTGTAGGTTGTTCCCGTATACTTTCGAGGGTAATGCATCCACATGGTACTTTTCCCAGCAACCCCATACCATCATGTCTTGGGAAAAGTTTGAGTCATGATTTTTGGAAAAGTTCAAAGACGGTAAGTCTTAAGAAGTCCTAGTCATGGATCTTTCAATCTTAAAAATGAACCCAAAAGAAAAAGTTAAAGACTTTAATCAGAGATTCTTAACACTAAAAAACCAAATCCCTATATATTCCATGCCTACTGAGAGTCTTATAATAGCTTACTACACTAAAGCTTTGTATCAAAGTATAGCTATCTGGGTTAAATGATCTAAGAAAGCCACGTTGTTAGAGGCCTTCGAGGAGGCTAGCCAGATTGAAAATGACATACTTAGTCTTAAAGACTCTACTAGAAATGAAACTGACACTAGTTCTTCTTCCAAAAAGAAGATTGAAATCCTCCCCAGACCTATTCAAAGTAAAACACAACCTGAAAACTCTGATTTGGAAAACTTAACCAAAGTTGTTCAAAAACTGTCAAATCAAGTTATAGACTTGAAAAGGTTGACCGAAGAAGCTTCTTCAAGAAAAGGTCCTTACAAACCCCCGTTCTGGAAGCCTTTTTCCACCAATCGACCTAACCCAACCACCGAAGGCCTTAACCTAGAAAGTTTGCAATGCGCCCTTCAAACAATTCTAGAAGCCCAATATAACTTGATGCCTCTTGAGATCCCTGAGGAGGTAGTTGAACAAGAGACAGTTCAAGAAGAAGAGTCTTCTCCAAAAAATTTTGGACATTTCTCGGATAGCATCTTCCAAGCCAACTTCGAGACAGTTCATCCTTATAACACTAGGAGTAAGACAAAAAACAAACCTTCTACCGAAAACACTACAACTTCGCCTCTGAAGCAATCTAAATCAGATGAGACTAAACAAAGTAATGTGAACCCCAACTTAGATTCTGATGTTGTTGAATATCTTAAAAAGTTAAGGGCTAACATTTCTATTTATGAGTTATTGAAGTTTCTGTTTTTGTTACAAAAAATGTTGCAAAATATTTCAGAGAATGGGATGAATGGTAATTCTAATGGCAACAAGGTTGTGCAAAACAAAGCTCCCCAGAAGAATTCCACTAAAAATAATCCTAATCCTCAAGATAAAGGAAGCCTTCCTATAAGTAATGTAAATAATGTAAATAATGTAGATAAAGTAGCTTTAGAAACTGCGAGTAATAAGCCACAAGCTACTACTCTTAGTACTCGCAAAAATGTACCTCCTTTCCTATTAAATTTCGATATATTTAATAGAAACATGCATAATTGTATGGTAGACTCAGGGGCGTCATCCAATGTGATGCCTTGGTCTGTTTTCCAGAATATTAACGCAGAAGTTGAACCCTCTACTTTAAAAATCATACAGCTTGATCGGACAAATGTCAAAGTTATAGGCGAACTAAAGAATGTGCTTATTAGATTATCGTCTAACCCCAAGGTTCATCAAGTTATTGATATAATTATTGTGGATATTCCAGAAGTGTATGGTCTATTTTTAAGCAGGGATTGGTCGAAGCAGCTACATGGTTATTTCGCAACAGATTGGTCTCATCAATGGCTTCCAGAAAATGGCAAGCCTAATAAAATCAAAGTAAACTGTGAGCACTACCTTAAGTTCATGGTCACCGATTTGAATGATCCCAATGAACTGTATACACCTTTTGTTGATACACCTGAAGTACAAGGGATGGACACCTTCTTCGGCAATTTCATGGTCGAGGCTTCACCTATCACCAATCCAGAACAACAATCCGAGATTGTAGCATATATGCAGCCAACAACTTCCACACAAAGGTCCCATGTACCCGATGCAAATCAAATTTGGTCTCTTTATTTCGACAGATCAAAGTCCAAAGGAGCTGGAGCAGGCTGCGTTATTATCAATCTGGCAAGTAACAAAACATTGATATCATGTAGGTTGGAATTTGAATGTACTAATAATACTGCAAAATACGAGGCTTTACTGCAAGGTCTCAGAAAATCTTTGGATATGAACATTCAAAATTTAACCATTTTTGGCGACTCTGAAATAGTGGTTAGACAGGTAAGAGACTCTATCCACTGTCTGTCTCCGCATCTCAAAAGCTACTAGTCTGAGGTATGGAATTTAATGAATAAATTTTCCGCTTTCAATATAAATTCCATTCCTAGGTTGAATAACTCTGAAGCAGATTTATTAGCTAATGTAGCTTCTAAAATTCTTCCTGCAGAAGGCTTGTCCCCAGACGCATTCTCAGTTGAGCTGCTGTTTCGACCGTCCGTTCCCGACAACGTCACGAACTGGAGAGTATTTGATGACGATCAGCAGATTATTAACTTTCTGCACATGGAAGAAACCTTTCAAGGCACGGTGATAAATGAACACACGCACGACGACAATTTGCGCGATTTCACGGTAATACCATATCCGAGAACTCCTGAATCATCATTGGATATGGTAAACTCGATCCCTAAATCTGTAATTAGATTAGAGAAGTTTTATGATTTTCAAGATAAATTTAAAAAGACGGTCAACTATAAAACCAATAGTTCCTCGTTATCTTATGAAAAAGTAAACTTAGGAACTAATGAAAATACTCAGTGCATTAACCTAGGCTTGGGATGTTCTCGACAAGAAAAAGATGCATTCATTAAATTGTTCAAATAATTTAAAGATGTCTTTGCATGGATGTATGATGACCTTAAAACTTTTGATCCTAATATCATACAGCATGTCATCCCGATGAAGCCGCAAACCTTACCCTTCCAACAAAAACTGAGGAAAATGCACCCTAAAATAGAATAGACCATTCAAAAAGAATTGAATAAGCTCCTAAATGCTAAGATAATTTTTCCTATTAGGCACACTCAATGGGTTTCCAACCTCATCCCAGTCCGGAAGAAAAATGGGGAAATCTGACTCTGTGTCGATTTCCGAAACCTCAATAGAGCGTCTGATAAAGACAACTATCCTCTCCCACCTATGGAACAGATCCTTCAACATGTATCTGGTTCTGAGAGGCTATCCTTACTGGATGGTTTCTCTGGATACAACCAAGTCCTGATGTCTCCACCAAACCAACTTAAAACTACCTTCCGTACTCTGTGGGGCACTTATGCTTATCGCAAAATGCCTTTTGGATTGATTAATGCTGGAGCCACTTTTCAAAGAGCAACGGACATTTCTTTCCAAGGCTTAATCAATCAATCCATCGTAGTTTACTTAGATGACGTGACCATATTTTATAAAAACAAAAATGATCATCTAGCTCACTTACGAGCCGTCCTACTGCGATGTCGTAAATACGGCATCTCCTTGAATCCCAAAAAATCCATCTTTACAGTAGAACAAGGTAAAATCTTAGGATTCATTGTGTCTAGTGAAAGGATGATTATTGACCCCAAAAGGACTCAAGTCATCACAAAAATCCCTCCCCCTACATCCAAAAAATCTATGCAGTCTTTCTTAGGCCAGATTAACTTCGTGAGAAGATTTGTCCCCAGCTTCTCTGAAATGGTCAGACCCTTGCAGAATTTGATTAAGAAAGACACCCAATATCACTGGGGACCCCTAGAAAATCAATCTTTTAATGCAATAAAGAAGGCCATAATAGACGCTCCATCTCTCATGAGCCCATATTTTTCTCAAGACTTTACACTCTACACTTTTTCCTTCGATCGTTCTTTTTCCGCCGTCCTAACCCAAAAGAATACCGAGAACCATGAAGTACCCATCGCCTTTATGAGCTCTGCTTTCAAAGACACTGAACTTAATTATCTAGCGGTAGATCGACAAGCTTATGCTGTGTTCAAAGAATTCAATCACTTCCAGTCCTATCTTTTGAAGTCAAAGACGAAAGTAATTGTTCCCTACCCAACCGTGAGGAACCTGTTAGTGCAGAAGGAACTAGGAGAAAAGAGAGACAACTGGGTCACTTCTTTGCAGGAGTATGACTTAGAAATCACCCCAGCTCAGATAGTGAGAGGCCAAGGGTTATGAAAGTTAGTTGCTGATTCAGAGTCAGGACAGCAAGAAGAAAGTGATACATCAAACCTAGGACAATGTGATCAAAGTCTAATCTGTTGCGCACAAAACCTTGTTAGTCCTTGGTATGACAATATAAGGTTCTGTTTTGAACATTGGTCAGCCCCCCATCACCTGGACCCCTCTAAGAGAAGAGCGTTGAGATTAAAGTCTACCTCCTTTCATCTGGTTAATGGTATCCTGTTTCGTCAGAATTTTGATGGCATACTGATGCGTTGTCTTGAAAAAGACGAAGCAGAAAAAGTCTTACTCGAGTTGCATGCAGAAGAAGCTGGTGGCCATTTTGGTGGTGACACCATTGCTCATAAGGTTATAAGAGCCGGTTATTACTGGCCTACTCTTTTCATAGACGCCCATGCCTTGTGTCGAAAATGTATAATCTATCAGAAAGCGTCAGGGCGGTTACAAAAACCATCCTTTCCCTTGCAACCCATTTCAGTAGATTCTCCTTTTCAGTAGTGGGCCCTTTATATCATAGGTCCAATCAACCCTCCATCCTCACAACAACACAAGTTTATTGTGACAGCCACGGATTACTTTACTTGATGATCTGAAGCTGCTGCATTAAGAAATGTCAACACCATTCAGGTAATTGCCTTTCTAAATTCGAACATTATCACTCGCTTCGGTATCACTAACTGTTTAGTTTTTGATAATGCTTCTTACTTTTCGTCTCTTGAGATGAGCGAGTTCGCTTTGGAAAAAGGAATTAAGCTGAAGTATTCTGCTAGCTATTACCCTCAGGGAAAAAGATTGACAGAATCAACAAACAAGAACTTGATCAAAATCATCAAGAGAACGGTGGTTGAAAATCACAAGAATTGGAACAATGCACTGCTCAACGCTTTGTGGGCTGATAGGGTAACGCCAAAAGCTGCTGTAGGTAAATCCCCCTTTTTTCTCGTTTATGGCAGAGAAGCAATTCTGCCACCTCACATTCTTCTTTCTTCACTTCAGTTGTCACAAAAGGTCCAAGAAGAAGACTGTCCCCCTCTAGAAAACCGAATTAACGCTTTGATGAAGCTAGAAGAGGTAAGAGCCCAAGCTAAGCGTAAGTTAGATCAACATCAACAATTGGTTAAAAGCTGGTTCGATTCTAATTCTTCTTCTGATAGGAATTTTGAAGTAGGTGATCTTGTCTTGAAGTGGGACAAACCTCATGAGGGAAAGGGAGAACATACAAAATTTCAAAATCTGTGGCTTGGACCATTTTTAATTGCTGAAAAGTTGAGTCCTAGTTCTTTTCGATTGCAAAATCTTGAAGGGCATCTTGACACCTACCCGGTGAATGGCCAAGCCCTAAAAAGATACTTTGCTTGATAAACTACCTTTGTATATTATGTATATATTTTCCTTTTGTGTGCTTTTTCGTTTGCTTTTTAGTTTTTTGATTTTTATTTAAATTTTTCAGTTTGTGTTTTCTTTATAATACACATACCTGTACACTGAGCTATTCAGACAAAGATAAAAGAAATTTCCTTCGCTGAAATAACTTCTGAAAAATTTGTACAAACATCAATAGTATATTGCTGAAGTTTATATCTGTGCTGGAAAAGTCTGTTGTTTAAAAGAAGTTTACTGATGTCGATCTCTGAGTAAAGTTCGTCATGATCATCCATTATCTTTTTACGTTGTCCCTATTCTGTAAAGGAATGACTCAAAAGATGTCTCCCTGTCTTAGGAAGTTGTTTTTGTAAATAAAACATATCTGGATCTAAATAGAGGACAGTCCTAAAAAATTCTGATGAGGTCTGGAAAAATATGTTGAAATATCATGATTTTCAGCATCACCCCGCTCAAATATATTATGAAAAAACAAAACAAAATAATAAGATCTATGGGAAGTGCTTGTAAACCCGCCGGGATACTGAACAGGTCTTCTGGCAGCGGGTAAATACATGCATGGTGCCAAGACAACTTCACCGGGGTACTGAACAGGCCCACTGGTAGCGAAGTAATGTCGGGTATATGCAAATTTATGAATAAGAAACCTCTTTAACATCCTCTATTATGATCTAGAACTTCTTGGCAGGATACAGATGTCAGAGTGGGTTAAATGGAAACCATCGAGGCTATGGACGCCTGCTGGTAGCAATGGCTATGCCAACAATATTGGAGATTTTATCTTTAATATCTTGACTTGCTAATCTTAAGACTGTTAACAGTTTTCATCTTTTGAAACACTGTTGGAATAGTTGGTTAATGATGATGTTTATACAATTTTCTGGTTGTTATTTTTGAGTTGGAATCATCTTTGTTGTCCTAATCTGAATTTGTTTCTTTTGGCAGAGATAACTGCTTCTACCAGTGTGTTGCCATTGTTGGCAGTCAATTCACATTTTTCCTTTGTCTTATAAGCTGCCTACACCAATGTTTTGCAAACATCAATTTTTCATCGCAGTTATTCAAATAAACGACACTTTTATTTTCGTGACATTTATCTTCGTTTTGTTTTCACGACTGTAAGCATGAAAACTTGGTCTTTCGTAGTCGCATTGAAATCGTTATTTGAACTGTCATGATCCTTCTTGTCAATATGTCTATTGCGCTTATATTTTCACTTATCGTTATGCAACTGGAAAAACTTTTTGATCTGTACTCATTGACATTTTTGTATTGATTGTGTGACTTGGTTTCATCGAGTTTGTAATACATTAGCATTTGGATTTGCATGTTGTTTGACTTACTTGACCATTGGTTTCATGAAGATGCATAGGGGTTATGATTAAATCTTTTATATATATCTTTTAATATAATGCCTATGTTCTCGTTTTCAAAAATATTGGCACTTCGATCATATGAAAACCCATTGGTACATTGGTTAAACTATTGATATGAGCTGTTACAATATATTGGCGCATGGTTAAATATTTGGCATTGGTTTCAAATTGTATGTTGATGGTTTAAAACTTTGGCACAACGTTGATTGCGCGTTGGTTTATACACTTACCATTTGATTCATTGGTCGATCGAGTGACATCACTGTTTAGTTATGTTATAATGAGGTTGAACAGCTATGAACGTCGGCGGTGGTACCTTTGGCAATAACTATTTTGCATGGCAGAGATAAGCTCCACCACCTTCGCACGATGGCATTTATGCCTATCCCTTATCCTCGTTCAGTTTTGTTAGCTCGGGTAGCTTTTCTCCTGTGTGTGTTATGATTCAAACCCTCGGCTTACCATGTGCTCGACTCCATGGCACCAGTCGTGCAAATCGATCCAAACGATAACCAAGCCTTGTTAATGTTTGACAATGCCCACAAAGACTTGGAGGAAAATGGATGGCTCACCTTTGTACAATGATTTGAGGGTTTTAATATAGTTGTGGTGCAACAGTTCACCATGACTTTCGATGGCTGTAGAGCCAAAGTGGGTGACACCCAGTTGGAAATTGACGAGGAATTTATTAGTTCTGCTACAGGGTTACCTGCCACGGGCCAGTGTTGGTTCAAAAATTTGAAGGTCAAGGAGGTTCCATGGACACTACTGTTCATCTCCCGAAAGGTCACCTCTTGTGACAGAGGTATGCCCATCTCTGCACTTAAACCACGATGGCACGATACTTTGATGGTAGTCAAACAATTCGTGACCTATGAAGGTCGATATGGACTTTGGTTTCTTTACCACCTGCGTTTGCTAATGAATTTTATGGGATACTTGTTGAATATGCCCTTTTAATTTCAGCGTAGCCTATATAAAATATCGAAAAGGTTTAAAAAGGAGAAGGCTGACGGTAGCATGTTCCACTATGGACTTATTAAACTTATCATTGTTTATCATTTGAGTTTACATGGTGATAGCTGGAAAGATTTCATAGCTCGGAATGGTTTTGACAATACAGACCATGTCCAGGTTGACAATCCTGTGGTTAATGAAACCTATGTTCAGCCACCCATGCCCTTACATATCCTATTGCCCTCTCCTAAGCCTACGGTCGACCCTCCTATTGACTTACCAGACGTTGGGAATGAAAAGGCCAAGACTATTAAGAAGCCTGCGAGCAAAAAGCCCAAGGAAAACCCTACTGCTAATGCCAAAGGAAAAAGGAATGCCTGGCTCATTTCGAGAATGGCTAGAAATAAGCCTAAACCCTCTGCTGAGCGAGACCCTGTCGTCCTTAGTGAGGATTCAGATTCTGACGTAGAACCTTTTCTAGCCAGCGAATAACCTTACTCGCAGGATTTATGCCCCGAACCATCTTATGATTTCATGAAAAATCTTCCCCCTTGCCTGAGAAATGACCCTAGCTGCCCTGGTATTAAATTGCCAAATGAAACCCTCATCCATATGACCAAACCCTAGCCTATTCTTCCAAAGCCCACACAGTCATCCTATGACCAATGCGATTTATGGTTGGAACGATACTACATCGACGTTCCCATACTCCAATCAAAAATCCAATCACTGGAAAGTCGAATTGAGGTGTTGAGCAGCCAAAGAGACCAACTCCAAGCATCTGATAAGAAGCAGAAGAAAACTGGCTCCATCGTTTTCAAGAATGTTGAATCCGCCACTGCCGTTGTCAACTCGAAATTGTTGTGATCAAGCCATCTGCTCACCGTACAGGTATGATTTTCTAAATCGTTCTAGTTGTGTGAATGATCAAGGTTGATATAATGATTTGAATTTTGTTTTCGGATAGCTCTGTGTATATTTGGAGATGGCTCTGTCATTCAGTGTTCATCCTGTACATTGTTTCTCTTTGCTAAAAATAAATGAAATTTCGATTTGGATATATGATTTGCTTATTCCTAGTTTAGCCATTGATAGATTCTTATCGGATTTGAATGGTTTTCGTTTGGATTTGATTTGTTATTTGTCTGATTGAGTTAACGAAACTGGTGGGTTGCTTTCGATCGAATTCATTGTAAATACGATCATGTTTGGATTTGATTTCGTTATGGTTTGTATACTGTGATTGGCAAATGATTTCAACGAGTTCGGTTGTTATGATTTTTTAATATGCTGTGTTCTATGATTTTCTAAATTGGGAATACCACTCTATTCAATTTAATTTGGAAAGAACGACTCTGTTTTTACAAAAACAATGCTCTCATTTAAGCCTGTGCAAATGTGCCCGAATCGTAGAATGGATTTGATTCAGGACAACTATGCTAAACCCTAGTCGATTAATTCACTTGATTGGATTGCTGTTAGTTCGATCATTTTCATGAGTTAGATTCATTTCATAAATGATACTCTGTTTGATTTTGATTTGTAAAACAAGTTGGTTAAATCGAGACTGACGATTGGTATATATGTTAAATTCGGTTATAATTCGTTTGAAATGAACGATTTCGTTCAATGCCAATCGAGTTTGTTTGCCCAATTTGCAATAACAAATTACAAATTCTATTGCCAATCAATCGATCCTGTTACGATTTTATTTGAATTGAATTGATTTATTCATGGCATGAATCGTTTGCTGTGTCAACACAGTTATAAAAATTTGAACATGATCTTGTCGAATTCATTTCTCCTGTTGATAAGGTAGCATAATGATTGCTCACGATTTATTTTGATTATATCAGTTTCAAATTGGATATGAAATGATTTCAAAACTTTTTGATTATGATTCTGTCTACCCGATTCTTGGCAACAAACGAAACAGAGTACACCTATCTCTGTGTTCGGTTGATTGATTTTGATCATGTTTGATTTCGAATGTTATAACAATTTCAATTTCATTGATTCATTTTCAAATAGTTATTGGATTATTAATTGAATTTGATTCTTTAAAAGATTTCAATCGATTTTAATGTTGATTTTCTGTCTTATTTAGACCAGCTATAGAATCGCAAGATTCTGTAGCTAGTCTATAGGATTAGATTTTTATCATTTTGTTAATAAAGAATCCTTCTAACTTGTTCATTTTTGGCCCTTTTCAGGTAAATTCGAGTTGAATGGGACATGTTGGATAGGCTAGGGGAATATTTGTGTATTTTAGTTTTATTTTAGATTCTTAGTTTAGTTAAACTTGGGAGATCTTCCCAGATTTTATGTAAACAGTTTTATAACTTCCACATGGAGGTTTTACCCTGTGGAAAACTTATAAATACTTATTATTTTTGTAATAAGGATCATCCTCACTTGTGGGAGAACCAGGCTATGGATTTCTAATACAAACTGAGACAGAAGTTGATGTTCTGCTACAGCTTTTGCTTCTCATAATATCAATCTTTTGTTTCATGTTTATGCTTATCAATTTGCATTTAATTAATGACTACTTTAGCTATCATTGTCTTTTGCAAAATGATATGAATTAATTAATATGATCTATGTCTAATTTCTTTCAACATTTAAAAACACAACAATTACTTGATTCAGTTTATGAATGGCAGATTTCTCTTCTTCATCAATTGAATTATTTTGTATAAGTCTTTGCATACAGGTTTACTTAACCATGGATATTTATAAATCATATGATTGTTGTGATTTTTATGTCTTGTTTGTCCTGTGAACATACTTGAAGAGCACTGCAGCTATCGTTTACGAGAAGCTCTTGGATTATTTGGTGCGGGTTTCCTCCCTCCAATCAGCTAAAACAGTCATCATACACAGGGAAAATCTTGAGCATTTCTCCAGGTCAGTTTGTGATTTATTTTCGTTAGTTTGTTTAGTATAATATTAGTATTTTAATTAGATATATTTGTAGTTTAGATTAGTGATTTAGTTTAGTTAGTTTTCTATTTTATTTTTTGTTCATAAAATTATAAAATCAACAAAAACATCTTTCTCTATTTTAGGGCAGAATATTTATGAGTTTTTCAGGTTTTATTTAAATCTGTAAATTGTAGATATTGTACATTTTGTGAATAAGTTATATTTCAGTTAGCAATTTGATAATTAATTAGTTAGAGTTAGCATAGTAGTAGTTAGTAGATTGTATATTTAGAATAGTTAGATTAGTTTAGTTTGTTTTAATAATTAGTTTTAGTTTAGTTTGTTTTAATAATTAGTTTTAGTTTAGTTTGTTTTAGTTAGATTAGTTTTATTAGTTTGTTTTATTTGTTT
>JASDQU010028489.1:8023-32926 GCA_032191745.1 Picea mariana
ACTAGGAGCATAGTCATCGGAGTTTCGAGGATCGCGAGTTGGATATGTCAAAGTTCCTTGACATCGAAAACCCCGAAATCGCGATATGCGATTTCGCGATTTGTTCACAGCCGTTAATTCAAGCAGAGATCGTGACCATCCACGTGTAGACAGGAGGCTTCATCGGAGAATCGAGATTCGAAGTTTCATGAGTCTTGTGAACAATGACAACGAAAACCCCGAAATCGCGATACGCGATTTCGCGATTTGATCGCAGCCATTAAATCAAGAAAGGATATGGATCGTTCATTTGTATGGACACGTGGCAGCCAGGAGGCTTCATCGGAGATTCGGGGATCGGGATTTCATAATGCAAAGAACACAATGCAACGAAAACCCCGATTTCGTGAAATGCAAAATCCCGACTGAATCTGAACAGTCAGATCAACATGTGATCTGGATCGTTGATCCAACTCACGTCGGACGACCACGTCACCCAGGGACACTTGGCACAATCAGAGGTTGACAGGTGTCAGGCAGATTCAACACTTCAGGCACATGAAAGTCACGAATCAGAGTGACACGTGGTAGGATCTAACACGTGTCAAACCATGTGTGACGTCAGTAGAGGCATCAATGATCGGGATCGTCCATCTGAGGGATAGGTGTCGGAGATGAAGGCATCATTGGCATATCGGACATCGGGAAATCGRCGTTTCTGAGGTTGAAGGAAACGAGAGATCGAAAGTCTCGAAATCCCGAAGGCATCGAGACCGTCCATCTGAGAGACAGGTGTTGGAAATCAGGAATGATTCGGCATATCGGAAATCGGGATATCGGAGATCCCGGGCACAAAGGTTTTGTACATTTCGAAATCGCGATCCGCGAAATCCCGATAAGTGGAGTACAGCTGTCAGCACAGCAGCGAAGATGGACAGAGGATTAGTGGATGCCAGCTGTCAGAGTTAAGGACGCGGTTACAGGTAACGGTCACGTGAACCAGGGTCAGCCAGGGGGGCTGAAACACGTCGAGATTTGGCCGATCGAGAAATCTCCGGGTGAATGCATTGATGCATCAAAAACTCCGTAGCCCCGACGGGGTTAGGTTGTGGTCATGGGTAATGGTCATATGGACCATTGTGTAGATGAATGAGGCTAAATCTCGGGAAATCGGGGATCGGGAATCCTGGAGGCATGTGCATGATGACATCGAAAACACCGAAACCCCGATATCGCGAAAATCGCGAGTGAATCTGGATCGTCAGATACAGAATTGATCAGAACCATTGATTTAAAACGGGGCACGCGTAGATTTAATTTAAAATTTTAAAAAGGGGGGCCAATTTCCCTTGAGAAATAAATATAGGAGCCCGATTTCCTCTGGATAATAAATATGGGACCCGATGAGCACTGAACGTGTTCTGGACCAATGGGTATAAGAAGCGGTCGTTGCTCTTCCTACAGGTGATCGTGGCAGAGGCAAAGGAGGACCGTGATAGGTTGCAAAGGTCCATTTGGAGGACGCGGAGTCCATTTTCTGACAGTAGGGATATCTACTGGTGTGTGAGGTCATTTGAGCAGGCAGCATGGCAGGTTTGAAGAAAGAGGAACCTCCTTGTGGCAGTCGGGTAGCAGATATACAGTGACAGAGAGATCTCAGCTGTGGGTCCAGCAACCATGAGATCAGAGGCATCATCTCCAGGTTTATTGAGTGGTTTAATATGTGTCTTTTGGTAACTTCCTGACAGTCTGTAAATCTGTGTTCTCTTGAGATAATTTTTGTTACTGTCATAACCATTAGATGAAACTGCCTGATCCAGTGTGAAAATTAATGAAACGTGGTCAGCAGTGAGTATGAGGGTTAAACCCTTCACTAGAAGCATTCTACTAGTAGAAACTGGTGCTATCTTCAGGGGGTTGAAGCTCCCTTCCAGGAAAGGCTGGTAAATGAGAGAAGGTTGTCGCCTTCTGCAGGTAGAAGCCTGCGTACTAGTATGAGTCTGCACTAGTACATTGTTGTAGAATGTTTTCTTAATAATAATAATTGAAGACAGAGACAACAACAGCGGTGGTTTTCTCCCTATTTGGGTTTCCACCTTAAATCCTGGTGTTCATGTGTCCTATTCATCTGTGTTAGTTATTTTGTTGAATTACTGCTTAAAAGACATCTGATGAATGAAGAAATCCATAATATGATCCCTGGATGCACTACTGCTTATATAAGAATATACTAACTGGTCTCTATAAAGTAGACTAAGATTTTTCAGTGAAAGAAAAGTGAAAATTGTTAATAGCTCAAAATACTGATTCACCCCCCCCCCTCAGTATTTTTCCAACATTTAAAAGGAAAAAAACAAATATTAAAAATTTCTAACCTTCAAACTACAAAATCTGAGCTATGGAGATAAATAATTGGATCTAAAACAAGTAGCGCATATACAAAAGACTAATATTCCATGGATTTTACAATGACCAGAAAATTATTTTATAATTGTCGTACCTACAACAAAATAATCAAAGTCAATCACTGCCATTATAATTCTAATAAATGTTGACTATGTCAAAGTTGACCAAGTCGGTGACCGTTAAACCATTTTCAAATGAGTAGTTGAAATTTTCTAGGTGAGTCACAAGACTGACATAACTGCGTCACTATATTGACTATCTTTCATCTCTAGATTGACGAAATTTTGTCTCTAGAGAAACAAAAATATGTTCCTAGATTGATGAAATATCATCTCAAGATTCATGGAACTGGAATTCCTTCGAAAGTACAACACACATTGGGGCACCTAGAAAAGAATGATTAAAAATTTAATAATTATGTAGTAATTTGCAACATTATGGTTAATTTTATCCTTATCCTCAAAATGTTTCATCGAATATTGACCCCATATGTAGTAGTGAAAATTTTATTATCTGAAACTGCCCAACAAATAATTTATAGAAAAAATCCCAAGATGACTGATTTAAAAATGAAATCGAGATGAGTCAAAAACCTTATCTTTTGTAGTCTATATCTTTGAAATTATAATGACCTAGAGCCTAAAATTTTTACTAGAGGTACCTTGATATGCCTCCTAAGTAACCTCCAAACTTCTCCATGTGATGCAAACCAAAAAATAAATTATAGTGAAAATTCCAAGATGATTCGCTTGAAGTAGAAAACCCCTAGGATCGATTCTCTTGATACCTAATATTATGAGCCAATGCATTGAGAATGTTTAAAAATCAATAAATATACTCCACTTCTAGGGGAAACCTCTTTTTACAATATATCTAATTTAGAATACAAGATAAGATGATCCTAAGACTAGGTCGCATTTGTATATATATAGGAGACAAATGGTACTTGATTATAATGAAAGGGTGCAATGAAGGGTTCCGACCTACATACAAATATAACACTATAGATGTAATAATTTAATATATAGGGATTATGTATCTAGCCTAGTTATTTTCAAGGCTCCAACTAATCAAAAGTTTTCTGAAATCTCCTACTTTAATGACTAAAATTTAGTTTAGAATTTCTTTCATGATTTTCTTATACTTGGAATAAACCAGGAATAAATAGTAACAACATAATAATATCAACAACAATATTAGAGTAATGATAACAACAACAAAATAATGATAACAACAACATAATACATACCTCCACCTGCAGGTTGGTTTATCTAGTCCCTTTTTTGTCCGATCCTATTATTGTTCTTGCCCAGACTGAATATTAACCTCCCATCCAACTAGCAACAACCTCTCTGGCTTCCTATCTATAGGCATCATTGTGGTTTCCTGGCCCACAAGCCCAAAATCCACAACAACAACAGTTCCTTGTGAGAGCTTCCCAAAAACCATTCCTCCAATTTCTTCCTCCTCATCTCCCTTTTAGAAATTCATAAATTCTCAAACAGAAATAAGATCCCTCTTCCAAATCCTCCCCTTCTTCCTTATCCTCCTCCCTCAAATCCCCCCCATTAATTCCCAGCAACCTTATACCCCCATTAATTCCCCAACAACCGTATCCCCCCATTAATTACTTCACCCACCCTTTTAATAATAAAATAATAAAAGACTCATTAATACATTTTAATAATTAATAAAATTTAAATTAAAAACTATGATAAAATTAATCAATTTCGGTTATTACATGCACCCACCCTTCAAGAAACTTCGTCCCGAAGTTAGAGTAATTTACAATACAAGGGTAACAACACACGATTCATACATCCACAACAAATAATCAACATCATCGATTTAAAACACTTATACATACTAGTGTACATGTGCAAGGCATACATGTGTAGCTAGCACATACATGACTCGTATATGTACTAATGAAAATAATTATCACACCTAAAGTATTTTTTGTATGTGTCCAATCTAATATACAAGACCATTCATTTCATAAAAGATAGTAAACTATTTAAATGTTCACAAAATTCCTCATTTACAATAATTTAGCACAAGTTACAATCACTTAGATAATTTTAGTTTAGTTAATAAATATAAATATACATATATACATATATTTTTCTTTTTCAAAAAGAGGAAATCAAGAAATTTTTCTATAAGGCGAAATCCCCACACACTCTCAACTACTTCTATTCATCCTTCCTCCCTAACTTAATTCCATCTCCCATCCCTATCCTTCCTCTGTTGGACTATCTTGGAGCATCAACTATACTGAGCTAACTCTAAATATAACCCATAAGCAGAAGTGTCAACTCTCTTGACCAAGCTTCCCCAACAGGAAACTGACAATCATCATCACACATCTAGGGGAGTGTGAGATAACACCATCCTCCCATGAATCTAGGTTTCAGAAGACACACGGTGGGAAATGCCTCCACCCCTCTTAATAGGACTAGGTTCCACACCCTACCATCGAACATACAGTGGCACTATATTTCTAGGAATTTTTGAAACATCCCTGCCGTTATGACAACAAGAGGCACACAAAAGGTAATTTTTTTTTCTTAAGCATCCGAAAGAACATCACCATATATAACAAGAAGTTTTACACACCATCCTGTACGTGAATGGAACCTTATTAACAACAACAACGGAACAACACCGGCAGAAAATCCAAATAAAGATGTGCTAAACACCTCACCCTACTCATCAATCCATCAATCCCAATCCACAATTAGCATGGCACACAGGTAATCATGTGCAAAACTCATCAATATCAATCAACTCCAAGGCCGAAGAGAGATTATCAATTTATACACACTTGACTAGATTAGGGATTAAGTTCATCAAGAAACATCATTGTTAGATAGTTAATTAGAGATTGAAAGGCACTATTGTGTCATAGATTAATGATCGAAAATGTTATTATCTATTAATAGCATCAACATGATCCAATCCTTAGGTAGAGTGGCATTTATTATTTTTGAGAATAAGAATTACTGGATGTTATTAAGTCTTAACATTTACTCTTTAACTAAGGTATGTTTTTCATTAAATACCATCACAAGCATCTACCTAGGCTAAGCCTTTTAGTTATCAAGTGTTTTTCAATAAAAAGGGTATCAATGCAGCCTTAAGGTAAATATGTAATTCTAGTGGTATCATCTATTAATTTGAAAATATTTTAACACATCACCACCCCGAGTATCCTAATACAGCTTGGGTTAGCATTAATTTTTAACTAAATTAGCATTACAAGAATTTGTTACTGATACAAGAAAATAGGAACTAATACATCAATTGTTTTTAGAGTGATAGGATTGCCTGGACATAGTAAAGAAAACACAAATAACGTATCATGCTAAGGAAATAAATCACTCATTTCAGTAAAGAAAAATGGTTTTAGTCTGGTCCGCACACATGGAGGTATCCAGATAACATAAAAACGGAAATCACGAAGGGGTAAGGTTGTTGTCATAAGGAAACATGAAACCTCTGCCATAAACTAGTACAAACGCCCATATATTAAGCGTTGTGTTAACACAATAAATCGATGTCGATAAGGAGGAAATCACAGGCCATTAAAGGCTCACTTCTCAGCCAACGATTAGGTAAATCCACAGTCAACGGGTAAAAATAGTTGTATGGTTATTAAAGGGAATGCAGACTTCTTTAAACCAATGCAGGCACACTCATAAAATTATAGGGAAAAATATTAATCATGTCATATAAATTTGTGAAACCACAGGGTATTAAAATAAGTGGCAGGGTAAAAACCAATCGTTGTCCAATAATATCCATAATTTGCTGACTACAATCACCAACAAGAAGCCTAACCTTTACAGGAATGTTGAATAAATGATAAAGCTGAATATTAAAAGAAAGAAGGCGTTTGTGAAAAGAAAAAGACTCGTGAACATTTAAATTCCGGAAGGGCTGTAGAAAAAGTTATGGGTAAGTTGTTATCCAGTTACAATGACTAAGTCTACAGAGATCGCAGGGGAGTCTGCGAAGGCACTAGGCGAAAGGTAAACGGAATGGGCAAGGGTGATTGGTAAAAAGGGTTTGCAAAATGCAAGGCAAAATCGATAAAGCGTGTAAAACTTAGTCACGCTTATGAACAACTCGATTCCTTTCAGTCAACAATGGATCTGTGTAAAACTCAGCCGTAAAACCCCTAAATTACCACCATCGTATGACTAAATCATAAAAATAAAATCAGACGGTTACAGGGAAAATAAAAACCCTTACTGTAAAGAGAAATCAAATATAAAGGTCGTAGATTTCTCAGTGCCAAAATACAAATCCATAGCCTGACCACCCATTTAACCCATTTTGGCTTCCCAAATCCAGTAGAGCGTCTTAACTAAAAAATAACAAAATAATAGACCTATTCTCTTGATTGTGCAACTAAACTTATTTCTCTAAATATCACCATGAGATCAGAAAGGAAAAAACAACCAAAAATACAATGATAAATATCGTCGTGAGATCAAAAAGAAAACAACAGGCAAAGAGCCAGTTATAGGGCATCAAAGAGTAAACACAAAATGGCCCATGCGATGCTATACGAAACAATTGGCACTAGTGCTGCAAAGTAACCCCCACACCATATTAATGGTGTAACATCCCATTCATGTAACATGTTAGGTTATAAGCAAAAATACTGATGTCACTCATTAAAACTATAAAACACACTTAGAAAAAGGGTAATCGCATAAGTAAAATGGTAAAAATGCTAAGAGAAAAGAAAAAAAAAAATAAAGGCAATTGTTGAGCAAGGAACTAGGAATGGAGGTGCATCAAACAAGGTTACAACAATAAAATTGAAGCCACTATATCATTTAAGATGTGATTAATAACATATCAATAATGTTGAGATTTTACCAATCAAGAGATGGGAACTATCATTAAACTCACAGAGAATAAAATTCCATCAACGCAAAGGTGATATAAAAATGTAGAAGGTAATGCGTTGATCACAGAGAAAAATAAACAACACCCAAAGTTAATCAATCACAAGAAGGCACAATGACCATCCATCAACCAAAAACAATCAACAGGGGTAAACGACTGGGCAAACACCTACTTCGCTCATCATCCATGCACAGAAAAACAGGGCATTAGAATATATAGGTCACTGTGCACCAAAGTGACGATCGTCGATTCGTCTCTTGGCCGACTACTCAGGCATGGACAGACGAGATATGGATGAGGGAGAAGTAAAAAAACAACTCTTCACAACAAACCAATAAAACCAATAGGATAGTCACCGCATTCAGGGATCGAATGCCAAGGGAATCAAGTCAAGCAACGAGCTTAAGGCTATGGGGAAACTTAAGTTCTCGGTTGAAATGCTAAGTCAAAATTTTCTTTACCCAATTTAAAGTACATAAATGAAAGCCTAAGGTATAATAATAATCTACAATGTAAAATAAAATTAAGCGTATTGTAGCCCAAGTTGTCCGCTCTGAGTCGTTGTCCTGTGTGCTCCGTGTAGCTCCCACTTGTCGATCGATGAGACTTCACCAATACCTCCTAGCCAACGCTAGAGGTAATCTTCTTCCCCCTTAGCCCCCCAAGCCACAAAGGGGCCATGCATAGTAAACCAGATAACAACTAGGTCCCATCTTGCCTTGCAAGGCTGAGATACCACTCCTCACCGAGCTGGGTACCCCAACTCCCACAATCTAAGTCAATCAAGTCTAAAATTCTCCAGCGTAACATTACACATCATAGAAGAGATCCATCATCCTCCTCCTCACTACTTTATATAGAGTTTCTAAGTCCTCTCTTTCCCAAATTCCCATTTAATTTATTGTTCAAAAATTTAAGTCAGAAAAATCCTCCCCGTACATGTGTCACCCATCCCCTTCATTGCACCAAAAAATAATTTCATTAATTATTTAACTACTCTTATTTCCCTCACCCACCTAAAATTATTCCTAGAATCGCTCTTAGGTGTCCTCATATTCTGTTACACATTTTAATGGCTTACCCCCTTACTAATTTACTAGTTGAGTTCGATTTAGAAAGTTCTTAAATGCAAAATACCCTACTAAGTTAGTCATTCTTATTTTTCCTTATGTTTCCCTTTCTCTTTAATTTTCCCCCTTTTTCCTTAGTTTCCCAATTCTTTTAAAATTTCCCTCTTTCCCTTTTCATTTAAAATTCAAAATGGAAAGTGTAGAAAATTACTTTTTCCCCTTTTTCTTTTTAATTGGCATATGTAACAAAACAATTATTTTCCCCTTTTCCCCTTTTTAAAATTTTATCCCCCAAAAGATTTTTATAAATTAATTGAATTGCTTACCCCCTTCTCGTCACATGATTAATGATGATGATTATTATTATTTTTTTATTTTTATTTTTATTTTTATATAAATATATATATTTTTTTGTCACAAGTATCACTTGACTTAGACTTTATTTTCCTAGGTTGGGCGACATTTTATTAGGGAAATTGTTTTTAAATCCTTCTTATCATGCTATCTGTTCTAAGACCATCTAGGTTTATTCTCTTATTATTTAACAACATGATGTTCCCTTTAGGACGCACTAGGTGCTCCAAGGGATCCACTCGCCTCATTTTGTTTCCCTTGTGCAATGTGCCCTTCAGGATGCACAATGTGATCCAAGGGTGCCTGTTAAGCCCTAATATTAGCTCATTACCCCTTAATTGGGGCAAATTATATTAGTAATTTTATTTTATTTATGTCGGCTTTATTCCATTAGTTGTAATTATACCTCCTAATCTCTTATATATACCAAGGAGACATTTTCATTTGGAATCATCTTGTACTTGAACATTTATGTGGGGTAAAAGGAGGTTGCCCCATCAAAGAGGCTTATTATCTGAAATTCTCTCTTTTTCAAGGCTTTGAGTACTTATTCAGAGGTTTTTTATGCTATATTTGTTGATATTGAGAGGGGGGTGAATCAGTATAAAGTACAATTTAAAACCTTTTTCAACTTGTACTTAAACCATTCAACTATATATAATGAGCAATGAACAATAGTATAAGAGTTACACCAATACACCACAATACACCATGTACAATATATGAGAAATAATCGATAGTTATTATTCAAGGGAAGTAATGACTTCCAAAGGTAGCTACAGCTTCCAAATGTAAATGGAGGGATAAAAATCCAAGAGGAAGATACAATCCTCCAATATCAAGAGAGAGTTTAACTCTCCATCCTTTCCCCTTCCATCCAACCAGGAATCTATGAGAGATAATAAAACTTTACATTAAATCATTTCCATCAACCAATCATCACATAGAACCTGATAATGCTTCCTGAGACTTCTTCAATTTCTGCAATTCTTCAAGTCTTAGAGTACTCTAATCGTGTATATAATATTACTCAATGTATTCTCTGAAACTCCTCCAAGTTTCACTGCTTGAATCCTCCCCAAAAAGAAGTTATAGAAAAAATGGTAGACTTTATACAATTCTGGTCTATTCAGGAGACCAAACTTGTACATAATGCCCGCACTCAATATTTAACATCCGATTCTAAAACTCACAAAAAAAAAACTACAGTCCATAATATTTCCAATTAAATTTGTCCCACGTAATTTAGATTCTCGATGAATAAGTTATGACTATTTTACCTGGAACACCTATTTATTGACTAGCTTCAGGACTGGTCACAAAACCTATATTCCACAGAGTATATCTCCATAATTATAGTGAATCAAGAGATGAAATTTTTACCATAGGTATTTTGATATGTCTTCTCAATACCATAGCGATTTCACCATATGAATCATTCTAGAAAAAAAGTTATAGCAAAAACGGTAAGATGACTTGAAAATAGTATACCTTAGAACACATCACAAAAAGACTTCATCCTCCCTTGAAATCCGGCATTCTTTACTTCTTATTTCCTCTGAAATTCAACTTTTATCAAAATAAATGTATAATGATGTTTATTTATACCATTTATGTCACTTCATTTTAACATTAGGGCCAACTTGACACTTTCTTATTTTGTAATTCTTTTCTTTAATTATCTTCAAGGCCTACATGTACTTCCTTCTTCAATTCACTTTGTCATCTTCAAAAATTCATTTCTCCTCAACAATGAGGATCCACGTGACATGCCACATACCACCAGAAACAACATGATGTATACTATCCATTCATGGGTGGTGTAAATGCAAGTGCATTTTTCTTCATGTCCAAATACCTTTATCAATCTTGTTGTCCAAAACCCATGACTAGGGTTGACATCAATGACAACAACCAATCTTCCAACAATCTCCCCCTTTGTCATTGATGGAAACACTCATGCTCCCCCTACAATCATGATCCCAATTTCTCTCCCCCTTTGACATCAATGACAAAGGTTAGGGTTGCTCCCCCTGAGTTTAATGGAAAAATGTAACTCTCTTCTATGGGGCTGCTCCCCCTGAACATGTGGCACTCAATAATACTTCACCCTTATTTTTGGTCTTTGGGACTTTTTCTTCCTTGGAATCCTTTTGTGTGGCTTATATCTTCTCTCTCTTCTTCATGTATAGGATGTATATGTTGTTCGGTCTTTTTTTTGCAGTTGCAACCAATCTTCTTGAGTTATTTTCTCTGATTTTACATTTTCGGGAATCAAACGGAAGAGTGTATCCTTGATCATACATTTTACTAACACTGAGTAGATTATGATTCAAGTCTTCAACCAATAGAACATTCTTTTCTTTTACATTTTTTATTCGAAGCTCTATTACACCTTCTCCAAGTATTTTGGTAGATAAGTCATCTCCAAATGCAACATTGCCACCCTTTCTCTTCAAGCTGATGAATTTGTCTTGATCCCCGGACATGTGTGAAGACCATCCACTTTCTATGTACCGTTCATCTTCTTCTTTACATTCTTTAGTGGTCAATGCTATTCAACAATCTTCATTGTTTGGAATCTCTTTCCTTCTCCATACTATGGTTGGCATAGGGACATCTTCATTCATATATCTGCAATCTCGTGCTTTGTGACCAAGATAATTACATTTCTAGCATGCAATATTTTTGTCCATCAATGGGGGAAATAAATTATAACTTATGTTGACAAATCCATGATTATTTCCATATGTTCTATTTACACCATTCATGTTTCTTGTGTATGTGTTCCTTTCATTGATTCTACAATTAATTGCCTTATGTCCAAAAATTTTGCAAGTATAACAATGACCAAGAAAGAAATTTTGATACCTTGGAGTAAGTGGGCTTCTTTGTGATGTAGTACATATGGGTTCATGATCTATTCTTCTGTAGTTTCTTTCATACTGATTGAAGCTTCTTTGATTCCCGAAGGTAGGAGGTCTTCTTGGATATTCATCTCCTTTCTAATCATTCCTTCTTTCTGGTATCCTGGTCCACTTCTCATCAATTGTCTGTGTAACTCTTTCTTCAACCTTCTTGTTGTTATTTGCATCTTCTTTGTATGAAGTTTCACCCATGCATCCAAGATGTATTAAGTCTTTTGGCACTTGAGAGTTTCTTAAGATCTTCCGCAATGAGACAACTTCTTGTTCAAGTTTCTCAGAATCTTCTTCTTTCTTCTTCATTTCAACATTCCTTGCTTCTCCTATTCTTCTTTCTTCTTCGAGTAGAGTTTTCAAGGTAATGATTTCTTCTCTTAGTTTCTCAAAGTATTCTAATTGTTTCTTCAATATTACAACTATCTTTTCACAACCAACCAATTCACTTTTTAGTTTTGTTTGTGTGTCTTTGAGCTTTCTATTTTCAATCTCAACATGCTTCAATTTTTTAAGATTCTCATTTTCTTGTTGAATGATTTTTTCTTCACGATTTTCTTCTTCTTCATTGGAATTTTTTTCTTCAGTGTCATTTCTTTCAATTCTTGGATGAGGACATTCAAATTAAACATGACCTACTACTTCAAAATTAAAGAAAAAGAACTGACCTCTATTTTCTTCTTTGAAATCTGAGATGTTGTAATTTTCTTCGACTTCTTCTTCTTATTATTATTCTACGTCTTCCCTTACATAAAGGTCTTGTAGATTGTCCCAAATATCTTTTGATGATGCACATGATCCCACCTTGGATTTCACTAAATCTGTCAATCCATCCAGGATGGTGTCTATTGCCAATTTGTTGTTCCTTTTTGCTTCTTTATGAGTTGCAGTCTTTGGTTTCTTCAAAGCATTGTATCCTGAACCAACTGAGAACCAAACATTTTCCCCAAGAGCTTTCAAGTAAGTTTCATTCTATTACTCCAGTATTCAAAACTGCTTCCATTAAATGGTGGAATCCCATTTGGAATTTTGTCTTCCATTTCTTCTTAGGATCTTCCTTCCAGTGGTTAAACTATAATGAACGTAACCTGCTCTAAATCCAATTGTTGACACTGAGAGGGGGGTGAATCAGTATCAAGTACAATTTAAAACCTTTTTCAACTTATACTTAAACCATTCAACTATATCCAATGAGAAATGAACAATAGTATAAGAGTTACACCAATACACCACAATACAACATGCACAATATATGAGAAATAATCAATAGTTATTGTTCAAGGGAAGCAATGACTTCCAAAGGTAGCTACAACTTCCAAATGTAAAGGGAGGGATAAACCTCTAAGAGGAAGATACAATCCTCCAATATCAAAAGAGATTTGAACTCTCCATCCTTGCCCCTTACTTCCACCTAAGAATATATGAGAGATAATAAAACTTTACATTCAATCACCACCATCAACCAATCATCACATAGAACCTGATAATGCTTCCTGAGACTTCTTCAATTTCTACAATTCTTCAATTCTTAGAGTATTTTGATCCTGTATATAATATTACTTAGTGTATTCTCTGAAACTCCTCTAGTTTTCACTCCTTGAATCCTCCCCAGAAAGAAGTTATAGAAAGAATGGTAGACTTTATACAATTCCGGTCTATTCAGGAGACCGAACTTGTATAGAATTCCCCATGCTCAATATTTAACATCTGATTCTGAAAATATCACAAAATAAACTATAGTCCATATTGTTTCCAATTAAATTTGTCCCATGTCATTTGGATTCTTTATGAATAAGTTATGACTGTTTTACCCGGAACACTTGTTTATTGACTAGCTTCAGGACTGGGCACAAACCCTATATTCCACAGAGTGTATCTCCATAATTGTAGCGAATCAAGAGCTTAAATTTTTACCAGAGGTACCTTGATATGTCTTCTCAATACCATAGCAATTTCACCATCTGAATCGTTCTAGAGAACAAATTATAAAAAAAATGGTAAGATGACCTAAAAATAACATACCTTAGAACACATCACCAAAAGACTTCATCCTCCCTTGAAATCCGGCCTTCTTTACTTATTATTTCCTCTCAAATTTAAATTTTATCAAAATCAATGTATAATGATGTTTATTTATACCGATTATGTCACTTCATTTTAACATTAGGGATGACCTAACACTTTCTTATTTTTTAATTCTTTTCTTTAATTATCTTCAGGGACTACATGTACTTCCTTCTTCAATTCACTTTGTCATCTTCAAAAATTCATTTCTCCTCAACCATGAAGATCCACATGGCGTGCCACATACCACCAGAAACAACATGATATATACTATCCATTCATGGGTGTTGTATATGCATATGCATTGTCCTTCATGTCCAAATACCTTTATCAATATTGTGGTCCAAAACCCATGACTAGGGTTGACATCAATGACAACAATCAATCTTCCAACAATATTGATATTTAGTTCTTAGCATATGGTATCAGAGCTCAAGGTCTTGGGGTTTTGCTGCTACATCTGAGACACCGTGGAATTTTTTCTATAACAATTTTTATACAATGATTAAGAAGGAATGGCTTAGAGTATATTTAGTATATAGATCAAGGTACGTTGGGTTAAAAATTCATCTCTTGAAGCCTTATACTTTTGAAGTTACAACCTTTGTAAGATAGGGCTCTGGAATCAACTTGAATTGAGTCATTGCGAAATGTTCACTATAAAATATTTTTTGTAATGTTTTAGACCCTAAAATCCAGAGGCTATTCGTAAAAATTAGTAAGGTATATGTGGTAGCAATGTCAGCTTCTAGGTCATCTTAAATTTGTAGATACACCCTGTTGAATATAGGGTATCTAAGTAGTCCTATTGACTAGTCTCAAGCAGGTGTTCCAGGTAAAAATATCATAAATTCTTCCTAGAGTATCCAAATTGAGTGAGACTAGTTGCATTGGATAGTGGACAGCCCGTAGTCGTTCTGGTACGATTTTTAGAATTTTATATCAATTATTTTGTGTGGGGAACGCTATACAAGTGAGATCTCCTAGAAAGGACAAAAGTCATCAAGTTGTGGGGAAGTTACCATAATTTCCACTTGGCACATCCAATTTTTATCAAACCTGTGGAATTGAAGAGAAGCAAAATCAGAGACCTAGAAAAAATAAAATTTCATACTTAGAAGGGCCAAAATTTTTGAGATACAATAAAAGGAAGATTGTCTAGGAGAACCACCTCAAAATTAAGGTTTAAAGTGATACTTGGCGAACATGCCACCAAAAAAGGGAACCTCTACACCAAATAAGCCTCCATACAATCCTTCTTGGACTCTTGATGAAGGTGAAGAAATGCGTAGGGACATAAATGATTTACAAAATAAGACAATAACAAAAGATGAACTAATAGAGTGGATCAATTCAACAGAAGCTAATTTTGAGGCAATAAATACTAAGATGGACGCTTTGAAAGGGGAGATCATGGAAGGATTGAAAAATTTCCTAATAGAGAGGACACCTGAAAGTGAAAATGTATCCCATGAAATTCATGATGAGGACATAAGGAAGGTGAATCAAGAATGGAGAAACTTCGACTTTGGGTTAAAGACCAACCACGTTCCTAAGATCGATATGAGGAAGTTTGATGGCAAGGACCCACTCACATGGATACTTCAGATGGAGCAATTCTTTGATCTACATAATGTGTCACATACACAAAAGGTACGAATTGCTTCTTTATATTTAGAAACCAATCAATTTGTATGGTATCGATGGATTTGTTCTCACAAATCACTCGCCACGTGGACAATTTTCACGGAAGAAATGATATCACATTATGAGGATACAAGTAGCAATACCTTCTTTAGCCAATTGATAAATCTCAAGCAAAACGGTTCAGTTACCGAGCACATTGAGAAATTCCAAATATTGAATATAAAGGTAAGATATATTCCAGATGAGCACTTGATTGATGTATTTGTAGGAACTTTAAAGGATAACATTCAACATGAGGTTCACCTTTGGGAGCCCAAATCATTGGAGAATGCATTTAAGGTGGAAAGAAATGTTGAAAGTAAAAATATGGCTATGGCTACTAGAAGGACCAATCCTAGCATCTATAGAGAGAATAATGCTCCTTCTTGTAAAACACCTCAACCTACAAGGTTGACACCTCAACAATTGGAGGAAAGAAAAGAAAAAGGTTTATGCTTTAATTGTGATAGCAAGTACGGTAAGGGACATAAGTGTGGTGAGAAGAAATTATTCTACATAGATTTTGAAGAGGAAGAAGAACAATAACAAGAACCATCTCAAGATGAAAATGTAGAAGCAATTTTTTCTAAAGAGTTGACTCCCATGATATCGTGTAATGCATTGGCCAGAATTAACACTCCTCAAACCCTCAAGATCAAAGGATACATCAAAAAGAAAAAGGTAATAGTCCTAATTGATTTTGGCAATACTCATAATTTCATTCACTATAAATTAGCCAAAGATCTCAATTGCTTTGTATATCTAGCGCCAGAGTTTCAAGTAATGATTGCAGATGGAGGAACTATCAATTGCTCAAGAAAATGCAATAAGATCAATCTTACTATGGGGGAATATGTAATGAATATTCCAATGATTTCTATACCCATGGGTGGTGTTGATGTTGTACTAGGAATCCAATGGTTACAATCATTAGCAAACAATGGATTTTAATTTTCAAGAACTTTTCATGAAATTTTCATTGGAAGGAAAAGAAATTGAGTTAAGAGGTATCACGGGGAAACCCGGTAAGGTGATAAGCTCTAATGGCATGAAAAAATTATTGAAAAAGGGGCATCAAGGTGTTATTGCACAATTTTTCTCACTATATGTTCAAACATCTAAGCCATTTATTCCTCAAGATCTCTAAGGGATCATTGATAAGCATTCCAAAGTATTTGAAGATATTCCCAAATGTATTTCACCCACTCGAAATCATGATCATGAAATTCACCTAATTCCTCGGAGTGTTCCTCCTAACATCAGGCCATACAAATACCCTTATGCCCATAAGAGTGAAAATGAGTGCATGGTTGAATAAATTTTAGAGGATGGCATTATTAGACCTAGCCAAAGTTCTTACTCTGCACTAGTGGTAATGGTATTCAAGAAAGACAACTCATGGCATATGTCTCTAGGTTATAGAGAGCTCAACATGATCACTATTAAAGACAAGTTTCCCATTCCCATCATTGATGAATTGTTATATGAACTACATGGAGAAATCTATTTCACAACATTGGATCTCCGTTTAGGGTGTCATCATCTTAGAATGAAGGAAGAAGATATCCCAAAAACAACATTCCGAACTCATGAAGGCCATTATGAATTTTTGGTCATGCCTTTTGGCCTTACAAATGCACCTTCCACATTCCAAGGGTTGATGAATTCCATTTTCAAGCCCTTCCTTCAAAAATTTGTGTTAGTATATTTTGATAATATACTAATCTATAGCAAGTCTTGGGAGGATCATGTGCGATTTGTTGACAAGGTGCTACAACTACTAAAGGAACAACAACTATATGCCAAACCATCCAAATGTTTCTTTGGAGCGAAGGAGGTAGAGTATTTGGGTCATATTGTATCTCATGAAGTTTTCAAGGTATACCCTAACAAGATTAAGTCCATGAGGGACTGATCGATTCCCAAAACATTGAAGAATCTTAGACGATTTTTGGGTTTGACAAGTTACTACTGCAAGTTTGTTCGACACTATGGAAGAATAGATGAACCTTTAATGACACTAACTAAGAAGTATGCAATTTCATGGACTCCAGAGGCAGCTAAATCTTTTGAACACCTTAAAGAGGTGATGTACAAAGCTCCTGTCTTGACCACTCCAAACTTCACAAAAAMCTTTATTGTGGAATATKATGCCTCGAGAAATGGATTTGGTGTTTTCCTAATGCAAGAAGGAAGGCCTTTGGCTTTTGAATGTTGACCACTCAAGGGAAAGGATTTACACAAACCCATTTATGAGAAGGAAATGATGGAAATTCTACATGCATTGAATAAATGGCGTCCTTACCTAATAGGTAGGCACTTCAAGGTCAAATCAGATCATGATAGTCTTAAATACTTCTTGGAACAAAGACTATCTTCAGAAGAGCAACAAAAATGGATAACCAAGATATTGGGTTATGATTTTGAAATCATCTATAAAAAGGGGAAGCAAAATGGTGTGGCAGATGCACTTTGGTGCAGACCCCCAGACCCTCGAGTCGAGATCCACACAAGATCTTTTTCAAACCACACAAAGAGTTAATTAAACCCCTTTTCTTTAAGCTCCGAAAGATTTCAGGCTTCATGAGTTGGAGGTTCACGATGCTATGTCCCAACTTTACAATCGCCGAAATGTGAATCATCAACAAAGGTTGAATCCTCCAACATGAAGAGCACATGCAACCTATTACCCACTAGTTTCGGCTTTTGGGACTTTGAGGGAACAACCAACAATCGTTCCTCTTCCCTTATGATTCCTCGAACTCTGAAATGTTGGAATGCCGAAATGGGTTCAACGTCCCATGGATTGCAAGATCAATGGCCTTTCGGGATTTTCACCAAAGCTTGACCCCTCGTTTGACTTATGTCGCACGTATCCTATGACTGATACTTGGGACCCACCTTTCGACGTTTCTCTCTTCGCGATTTCAGGAGTTGTGTGAACCATGAAACTCTACCTCTTGAATCCAAAAACTGCGAAACCCGATTGGTGTCCAACGACTATTGTCCCTCAACTTTTTGGGAATTATTCTTTTCCCTCTTTAGGATTTAGCGAACCAGGAGTTCACGACTCTCAATCCCAAATCACCTATCGCGCCAATTCCCAAATTATGAAATAACAACCTTTTCAGGATTTCACGTACTGGGAGTTTGAAACTCTCGATTCCAAAAACCAATCCCTCCTCTACTTCCCGAACCCTGAAATAATGAAATACTAGGATTCCACTCTAGAGACACGTAGTGTTTCGCGACTTCGGAGTTTTCAATGTCAAGTGTCCCGAACTTTGTCATCAGATTTTCTGGAATGTTGAACCCCGAAATACAGAAATGCTGAAATCCCACACCTAATAATCCCTTTCATGATTCGAGAATTTTGAGTGACCAAGGATTTTGGCCTGCACTCCAAACTTATAAATCCTGAATTCCCGAAATGATCTAATGGCTCAAACTTACCATGATCAACATCCCACGTTGATTCTTGATATCTGGGTGGTGGGTTCATCCAAATCCTAACCACCTTACAACTCCTATGGATCTTACGGTCCTCATGACTTCGCAAGTTCTCCACAGAGAATTCTGACCACCAGATGCACTCCTCAATGACTTATGTCCAAACGAATCGGTGTTCTCCCTCCTGAACTTAACTTCTATGTGATGATTTTGATCTCTTTCTCCCTTTGAGCACTTCAAAGGTTAAATCCCTCCTAATCTTTCTCTTGCAAACCCAAGCTTCCAAAAGGAATCCTGCTCGCACTCCTTGCAACCACTTTCAAATAAATTTTGGTTATTTGAGTCTTCGACCCTGTGCACTCTTCGCAACAGTGGTCCTTCAACCTTCCTTCTAGATTTATAAGATCCAAGGCTTCAATTGGCCTGCGCACACCTTGCACAACTCTTTGCTTCACCTGCACTTCAGCTGGTATGAGAACAACGATATCTCTCCTAAGCTTTCTGAGGTAAAAACTTAGACCTTCATCAACGCACACCTTTCGGACGGTCACTGCACTCCTTGCAGGAATTCTCAGGAAGAGAAACAATTGAAACTCATTCCTCTTCTCTCTCAGACTTCATACATTGAACATGAAATCATACACACAATACAACATTGAAACAAATTCTTAACAGAGAAACTAAAACAACTATAAACATACCATTTAACATATGTAAATAGTAAGCATCATAACACAATGAAAGTTGAGTCAAAGCTTCATATATTAACTCAAGCGCTCCTGTACATGGGTTTTTCTCTATAGTTCTCTTCTATAGCTCTACTTCTTATGAATTATGAATGATCATCCCGTTACAATGATACAAGGGTGAGGGTGTCTATATCCATTTTCCCTCCTATACTTCTAAATTGTCTAATCTAACATTCATATCTACCTACTATACATTAAACAGACTTAAATGCCTATTACATCTGGCAGATGAGAGTAATTTATCCAAATCTGTTCATATCTCCAAGACATAAATGTAAGTACACTTCCCCTATCTATTACATTAATATCCACTCCTTAATTTTTAAAAACATTTCAAAATGTGCGTTGGTGCTTTTCCAACTGTCTTCTGCGTTTGTGCTTGCTTGGCTGCCTGCGTATGATGCTCCTACATCATACTCCCTTTCTTGAAAATTTTCATGAACTCCTGTTCATGAGCTCTTGCATGGTCTATCCATGCCTATGAATTTATGCTTCATCCTCCCAACTGGCATCTTCAACTGGATGTCCCTTCCACTTGACCAAGTATTCAAAATACTCCTTTCTCCTGGTCTTTCTGCTAATCCTCTTGTCAATTATTCTTTCCATCTGTGGCTTTTCAGCTACAGGCATTTCTTTTGTCCATTGAACTTCTTCTTGCTCATATTCTATTCCTACTTCTTCAGCTCTGTAAGGGTACAAATCCACAACATTGAATATCGGTGAGATTCTGACCCCATCGGGTAATTCAATCTCATATGCATTTGCCCCAAATTTTCTTATGACCTTGCATGGTCCAATCTTTTTCATCTTTATCTTATTATATGTTCCCCTTGGGAACCTCTCCTTCCTCAGATGTGCAATAATCATATCACCAACTTCAAATTGAAGTTCTCGCCTATGTTGATCTGCTCTTCATTTGTATTCTTGACTTGAACTCTATAATCACTCCTTAATTTGGCTATGAAGCTCCTTCATTCCTTCTGCAAATTCCTCTACACTAGCACTCCTAAATTCATTTTGTTTCGAATATTTCAATTCAAAAAATCCCCTTGGCTGCATTCCATATACAATCTAGAATGGACCCTGCCCTATGCTTCTATTGAGTGAATAATTTTAAGTGAATTCTTCCTGTGGTAGAATGTGATCCCATTGACTGTGGTGTTCAGTCAGTAAGCTTCTTAACAAATCTCCCAAGATCCTGAGCTAAAAGACAAACTTGTCGCCAACTTCTTCCATAAGGTCCTCCAGAAATTCCCTATGAACTTGGTATCTTGATCAGAAACAATACTCGTTGGCAAGCCATGAAGTTTGATGACTTCCTTAAAAACCAAGTTCACAATATGAGTTGTGTCACTAGTTTTCTAGTATGGTATGAAATGTGCCATCTTTGAAAATTTGTCGACTACCAAAAAGATCGAATCATATCCCCTCTATGTTATTGGGAGTCCCAATACAAAATCCATACTCACTGTGTCCCATGGCCTTTCAGGTATGGGTAATGGTTGATATAGACTTTTGTTTTGCCTTTTCCCTTTAGTGTGCTGACAAATTCTGCACATGTCTACAAATTTCTTGACATCTTTCCTCATCCCTAGCCAATAATATGAGACATTCAACTTTGAGAACGTCTTGTCATGACCAAAATGTCTGACCAATCCTCCACTGTGTTTTTCCTTCAACGAATTCTCCCTCATGGAGCATTTCAAAATACATAATTGATTTCCCCTGAACAATAATCCATCTTGGATCATGTATTCAGTCCATTGGCTTTTGTCCCTGAGTATTGGATTCTCAGATGCCTCATATGCCTCTTTAAAATTTGGGTCATCCCTGTACATTTCTTTGAGGTTATCAAAACCCAAAGTCTTGACTCTAAATTCCTACATAAGCAAACATTTCCTGCTCAAAGCATCAACAACTTTGTTAGCAATTCCAGAAATATACTTAGTCACAAAAGTAAAATTTTGCATGTATTCAACCCATTTAGCATGTTTTTGGTTCAACTTCTCCTATCGAGTCACGAATTGCAAAGAATGATTATCGCTATACAAAACAAACTCCTTGGGAACCAAATAATGTCCCCACTTCTTCAATGCTTGTATGACTGCATAGAATTCTTTGTCATATGTGGAGTACTTAATCTTCACTTCATTCAGGTTTTCACTGAAGTATGTGATCGTCCTTTCATCTTGGCTCAAGACCGCTCCAATTGCAAATCCACCCACGTCACACCTGACCTGGAATGTCTTGCTAAAATATGGCAAAACCAGAATTGGTTGCTCAAGGATCTTCTTCTTCAGTGGATTGAAACTTTTCTCTGCTTCCTCCGTCTAGTGAAAAGATTTGTGTCATTTCTTCACCATGTCCATCATTGGTGCACTAATTCCAGTGAATTTTTGGATAAATTTCCTGTAGAAGCTAGCCAAACCATTGAAGCTTCAAACTTCAAACACGCTCTTTGGTGATGACCAATTTTTAATCGTCTTTATCTTTTCTGGATCCATTTTCAGTTCATTTGCAGATATAACAAAATCCAAACAAATGATTTATGCCTCATAAATGACGATTTCTTCATATTAATCAACAATTTCGCCTACTATAATCTAATCATTACTGCAACTAGATGCTTTAAGTGTTCTACTTTGTCTTGCTGAAAATTAATATATCGTCAAGATATACAATGACAAACTTCCTTATGAAATCCTTCAAGACTTCATTCATCAACCTCATGAAAGTACTGGGTGCATTCGTTAAGCCAAATGGCATGACAAGCCATTCATATAGCCCCTCATTTGTCTTGAATGTTGTCTTCCATTCATCACCTTCTCTCATTCAAATTTCATGATATTTGCTTTTCAAATCAATCTTTGAAAAAAACTTTGCTCCACTCAAGCAATCCATGAAGTCATCCATCCTTGGCAATGGAAATCTGTATCTGATGGTAATCTGATTGATTTCCCTTGAGTCTGTTTTTGGTGTCTAAAGATGTCCTAAAAATGACCTTAGTTTAACATTAATTTATCAACCCAGAGATTCATCTTTTATCTTAAGAATATCAACAAAGTTTATGCAGGTAGCCTAAAATCATGTAGCTACACCAAATCTGAGTTTATCAACAATTTAGTTCCTCAAACATTCACCAAAGATTCTAAGAACTAACTGCAATTGAAATCTGATTACTAAGATGCTGTGAAATGGAAAGGAACTAATTAATCTATTGAATTCACTTAACTAGAAAGCAGTAATTGAATCTAACTAAGGACTTGCAAAATTAACTATCAATTATGAATTTTGATTACTGGAAAGGAAATGCCAAATTACTCTATCTGTGGAAAGAAACAACAATTATAATCTAATCAGAAGGGACAACTAATTTAACTTTACTGAAAGGAACAACTATTTTAACTTTAATCGAAAGGAACAACTATTGTAACATTAACCGAAAGGAACAACGATCGTAAATCTAAGTAAAAGGAACAACGTGGATGAAAATGTGAGGAACTGTTAAGCAATAATTTCAGAAATGGAAATCATAACAGCAATCATTGATAACTAATAGAAATGTATGTCTTCTATATGCAACCAATCACAAAATCATTCACACACTTGTGCATTTATCCTTGGCTATTGTAAAAGAGATATGAACCATAAAATGGAAATCAAACTTTGAACTGATACAATTACAGAATGAGACAATAACTCTTTCAGACTGGGCCCTCATTCTTCAGAAGTACTGCTACGGAAAACTCACAGAACAGAAATGATAAAAACACTCAAAATTTTCATTGATTCCATGGCTGGTAAAACATTTACAAAAACGTCTTGCACATAACAGTTATGAATCTAATTACTTGAATTCATTCTTTTTCTCTTTCTTATTTTTCTAGATCTATTATCCTCTTATATATTACAATAGTTTGGGTATATCAAGCTATCTCGAGGATGGATATATCCTCATGATAGATTTACTATTATAAAATTACAATATAGAAAATGTATTATCTTCAAACTGCTTTGCACCTAAAAAGTCTTCAACCTTCAATAGCTTGTACCTAGCCAAAATCTCTTTGGTTATCTTTGGCAGTTATTTATCCAATTCTGTAACAAAATAAAAACATTCCAATCATAAATTAGAATCTATTTAATCAAACTTTAATAAAAACCATAAGAGACATATTAATCATATTATTTCCTATCTATCCCTAACTATCTAAAGAATCAATCAAAATAATATCATGAACTGTGGGAAAAAAGGAAGATATTTATACCTTTTTCGTAACCCAACATCTGTACACATTCTCCAACCTCTGTCTTTCTTTAGGCTAAGCATTGTCAAAACAACGCATGGACTCAAGGTTTCTCGAATCAATCCTTTGTCCATTAATTCCCGGACCTGCCTATTAACTTCTTCATTTCCTTGCGGCATCAACCGATATGCTGCTTTGTTTGGTAAACTGGCTCCAGGTATAAGATCGATATGATAACTTATACTCCTGATAGGTGGTAACAAACAAGGTAGTTTTTCCACTACTGTTAGGAACCAAATACCAATATAGCATAGAAAAACCTCAAAAAAAGTACTCAACGCCTTGAAAAAGAGATAATTTCATATAATAAGCCTCTTCGATGGGGCAACCTCCTTTTACCCCACTTAAATGTTCAAGTACAAGATGATTCAAAATGAAAATGTCTCCATGGTATATATAGGAGACTAGGATGTATAATTACAACTAATGGCCTAAAACCGACATAAATAAAATAACATTACTAATATAATATGCCCCAATTAAGGGGTAATGAGCCAATATTAGGGCTTAACATGCCCCTCCCCTTGAGACAAGTGTTGTCCACAATGCTTGAGTAACTCTGGATGCTTTTGTATAAAAGACTCATCTTCCCAAGTGGAATCTTCAGTAGGTAGCTTTCTCCATTTAATGAGATACTCTGAAATACATCTATTCCTCGGCTAGAGAATTCTTGTGTCAGTAATGGCTTTAGGTTCCAATATGATTTTTCCTTCCCCGTCAAGTTCTGGCAATATAGTTTGAACCAGGATCTTGTCGTCTATAACCTTCTTTAAGAATGAAACATGGAAAACTGGGTGTACTCATGAAGATGCAGGCAGCTCTAATTTGTATGCCATAGTACCAATATTTTGCAACACCTTATAAGGGCCATAGTACTTTGGTGATAATTTATTATCCTTCTTGGCTTTCTTGAGGGACATCTGTTTGTATGGTTGTAGTCTTAAAAACACCCAATCCCCTACTTCAAAACTTCTTTCACTACGATGTTGATCTGCTT
>JASDQU010028490.1:15375-26885 GCA_032191745.1 Picea mariana
AAGCTTACTTCTCCTAGGGTAATTCTTTGTTGTTATAAAAAAGAAATATAAGGCACTTTAAACTTTGCCAAATAAGAGTTAAAACCAAAAAGACCTTTTCCTACTACAAGCTTTAAAATTTAACGATAAATTACTTGCAAAAGGAAGACTTCTTTGTACTAGATCTAGCTTAGAAAGTGATAAAATTAACTAACAACGAGATTTAATACATGCATGAATTTACAAATCTGATATGTATAAGATTTTATTTTAGAAAGAGAAGACTAGATCTGCAAATTAAGTAACCAAAATTGAAAATCTGAAATTTATAACTTGTGAGAAAGAGAAAGAAGAATAGCTTGATTCGCTGGAATCCTTGGGCAACTGGAGTCCTCTTTTGGTGGAACAAAGAGGGATGATGTATTCTTATGAAATATCGAATATGAGGGTGATTGTTTCTCACTCAACCTCCTCTTAAAGTTAAGCAACCTACAAAACTTAAAAACCCTTGCAAGAAATATAGTTAAACAAGCTTCGTGTTACCTACAAAAGAAAACTTGGAAAGCATGTTCATTAGCTGAAATAAACATGTGATTCAAAGAGATCTAAAGCAAGTAAACAATAAGATTATCAAATAACTAAGTTTTTCAAATCTTATCCTACATGGATATAACTCCTCTTCATAGGCCAAGTTAACCAATTCAACATGCAAAAATACAAGAACAAATATACCTCATGAGAATTAATTTGACAATCCACATCCACACATTAGCATGCTACACCATATGAGACCTCCAAATCCTTTATTCCATTGATAAAAAAATATTGATACAATAATGATAGCGTTTTATTCCAAAACTCTGACTAACTGACAAGAGAAGGGTCGACCTTCCTTTATACAACCAATGGTGACATCTCCAAGGTAGATGTGCATGTGAGAGGAGGAGATGTGTATGAGCTAACGAGAGTGGCACATGAGTGAGGTGGGAGATGAGTAGAGGAGGTGGTAGGTGTAGTGAAGTGAAGTAGGGGGAGTGTAGAAGATGAGTGAGGGTAAGTGTGATTGAAGTGAGGTGGTAGGTGATTGAGGTCTAGTGTCAAGCTTTGGGATTAACACGCTCAACGAGAATGCACCAACAATGCAAGGGGATGCACATGCGCTCATTGGGATCTCCACCCATGTGCCATGTCAGCTAGGCCATGTGCCCTCAATAGGGGATACCTATGCCAACTATACTCAGGACTCCAGACAAGGCAAAACATGTTTCCGACATGTTTGCTAACTTTTAGGGATTCCCCTAAATTTTAGGAAAATTAATTAAAGTCCCCTTTTTGTCTTTTTGAGAGTAAAATACATTTTTGAGTGATTAACATCACTTTTTTTCCTAGAAAAAAGATTAATAAGGGTTTAGGGGGTGCTCTGGATTAGAAAAAAAGCACAATGGCATCTAACACTGACTGATGCCATTTTTTACAATTTTATTTACTTTTACATTAAAAATGTTTGTTTTACAGGAAATTTTGTATTTGACCAAAACAATTAAAAAAACATATGTGGGACTTAGCACATTTTCCATATGACTCAATAGACATGACTTAACATGAACTCATATACATTTAGACACTAGACATTGGTTATACCATACCAAGGCCGAACCACCAGCACATACTCCAGCTTTGGAGTCAACTTTGAGTGAAAAAACTTATAAACTATTAATCACTTGATAGGAAATAAATAATTAACAAGTGAAAAAAAACACTCTAGAGTACATTCTCATGCCCAAGTCTTAGGTGGCCAATAGTATTTTACAACTTTCATGCTCAAGTCATTTATTATAATTTCTCGGAGGGATGAAAATGTGGAAAAAGGGTGGTCTGATAGACCTGTTGAATTTTTGAACACTGACTTATGAGCATCTGACTGCTCAGTCTTTGGCGGCTCATCTACAGATCCAACTAGTACAACTCGATGGATAACAGGTCCAAATATATATTTATGGTGAATAAATTATCTGAATTGGATCTTGTAAAATGTTTGTAAATGTTGTAAATAAACATGTTTTGTTTTATTTCATCTTATTTGGACTTTCGGCACAATGGGAAGGTGAAACGAACAATTGTGATAGTTGTTCTTCAAAATGCAGACCATTAAAAATAATGAGAGTGGCAGTGAAGATCAAAAAAGCAGAAGGGAGATCCAAGGAGAAATAGGGAAGGAAAATAACATAAATTAGAGCTCGAAGAGGTTAGCCTGCTTGAAGTTAAGTGAACGAAGGAGTTAAAGCGCTTGTTCACTCTAAGTGAAGGTGTCTCTGAGCCTTGGACTCTACAATTTTTTATTGTCAGTGAGTAGAAATACACAGAGTCTGTGTATAACTCACCCCTTTGTAATTTTCTCCCAAGCATAATAAAATAATTTCATTTAAATGTTTATATATGTGGGTTAATTCATTTTGTTATTTAATTACTTTTTGTTATAATTTTAGAAGTTACAGTTATCTTCTTTAAAATTCATTAACAATTGCATGTAATAGGATCACTGAAAGATAAACAATCATATAACATAAGATATATCTTGGGAAACCCGCGTGGGGGAGAAAACCCAGCAACCAATTCTTCAGTACAGATTCTTCAACTAGTACAATGTCATGTTATAACTCTCCAAAAATAGACCAAGACCAAGATAACAAAGACCCCATGCGCTAGAACTCCTTTTTTATGCTCCAAATACACAAGAGAAGGTGAGTTGTGTGTGTATACAAATGAGAGGAACTCGACCTCTATTTATACACATAACTTGACGCCTAAAAAGACGACACCCTAAGAGGAGCCATTTTGAATTTTACAATAAGGATAACAATAAAATAATAATTTCTTTTTAGCATATTTATACAATAAGATTACAATAACCTTCTTGAGGTTTGACCAATACAAATACAAAAGAATATCTTCCATTTATACATCAAAATATCAGCACTCCCTCTTAACTAGGAAGGTATTCTTTGTTGCCACGTGAGCTCATGACCATTGATTGTTGAACATATGAATCTATACATTATCGGATATCCATAGTACAACATGACTTCATAGTCAATGCATCCAAGACCTGTGGCTAGCTCTCAAATAGATTCAACATGTCACCATGACATCCAATACCCTGCAATGCATTTGTACCTCATCATGTGCACCCCTATGATTTCACAGCCAATGCATCCAAGGCCTGTGGGTAGCTCTCAAATAGATACAACATGTCCCCATGACATCCACTACCCCAAAATGCATTTGTACCTCATCACTCTCTCTGAAGAGGGACCACGCCAAGATTGTCCCTGAAATGCTCCAACTTCATCCTCGACAGTGCTCTAACTTCGTCCTCGACGATGCTCTAACTTTGTGACGACAGTACGAAACCAAAGATTATGGGTTCGATCCCTAGTATGGTCGTCAATCCTATTACGAGGAAAATATCTCTATGGCTAGGGGTAAACCACAACAGACGGAAATGAGTGCATAAATCAACGCTATTCTCAAGTATGCTATATATGCAAATATCCTAGCAAGACAAGATAAAATGCCTACCTCATCTGGACGTTCGATGAATTCCACTGTTGAGCACTTGACCCAAAGAAATACACCTGCAACTAGTCCTCAACAACCAAGCAACACAAGCATATGGTGATAATATGATGTTAGCACATTAAATAGCATAATCAATCAACATTCATAACAAAAATGCCCATGGAATGATAATAATTCAAATATTTGCAAGATATCAATTGGACGAGAAAAGAGTATTTCTATTAAGACATAATCAATAGAAGTGAATAAGTTACAGACTTTCGTGTCGACACAGTTCGAAACTGAGAAACTAAGTTCCTTCCAGTTGGGCCTCCACCACTTCAATCCTCCACCAAAGGCAAGCCCATATAAGAGATACAATGAAGTTCTTAATCAGTAGGGGAGAGTGTGGGGGCTGAACAATGTGTTCAGACTTAAAAGACAAAGGGATGCAAACTCAATGTGAAGTGAATAATTCCTCCAGAGTAACTTTTCTCTCAAAGTTGAATTCTTTCTCCTTTTTTCCATAGCTCAGAATTGGCCCATTTATAGCCTTCAAGTGGAACTGAAGGGCCAAGTCAGAATGTTTCCGGTATATGCAAGGCCAAGGATCATTGATCTCGTGACGTGACATGGAAAAACGACACTATTTTTTAATTTTGGGCACATTTCCCGATGTACATGGGTTGTAGTGGTACAACTTGCGTATACACATGTTGTATAGTAGGCAAGGTGCATATATGTGGAAAAATTGTATGTTTAGCTCTAGGATTTGCTAAAAGGGATTACAATTCTGCATAGGGAAATGGAAAAAGGACTTGTAACATCCCCGACCACCAATAGGCCAAGCAATGCCACCTAGACAACCTTAACTTAGCCTTTAAAGCTCTGATACCATATTGTAATGTCCCCGGCCATCAACCCACTTGTCGAGAAATGATACTTCGCAGAAACATTCTCATACTTAAATATATAACATGCATTATTTATAAAGAATAAGAATTAAATCAAATTAAGACATTTGGCATGGATTTACTGCTGCCATACAGAATTAAACAGAATTAACAACAATTCAAACTAGCAATAGAATACATGATAATATTACAAGTATCACAGAACATGCATTTTAATTAAGTACATAATTAAAACACATAATGATACCTATCTTTGAAACTGTAATACACCACCAAATGCGTGCAGACCTTCCAAAAACCTCCCAGCCTTAGATCGCGTGCTTATCACTCTCAGTAGTAGGTCATGTTATCGCACGGTTTGTAGGAAAGGTCCAAGGGCTTGAGTCAGAGCTTGAAACCGGCGTAACAGGAGCTTCCCCACCCACTGTCACCTCGATGGGGGGGCTCTTTCTATTTAGGAGGGCAAGTCNGGGGGCTGACCAATGTGTTCAGACTTAAAAGACAAAGGGATGCAAACTCAATGTGAAGTGAATAATTCCTCCAGAGTAACTTTTCTCTCAAAGTTGAATTCTTTCTCCTTTTTTCCATAGCTCAGAATTGGCCCATTTATAGCCTTCAAGTGGAACTAAAGGGCCAAGTCAGAATGTTTCCGGTATATTCAAGGCCAACGATCATTGATCTCGTGACGTGACATGGAAACACGACACTATTTTTTAATTTTGGGCACATTTCCCGATGTACATGGGTTGTAGTGGTACAACTTGCGTATACGCATGTTGTATAGTAGGCAAGGTGCATATATGTGGAAAAATTGTATGTTTAGCTCTGGGATTTGCTAAAAGGGATTACAATTCTGCATAGGGAAATGGAAAAAGGACTTGTAACATCCCCGACCACCAATAGGCCAAGCAATGCCACCTAGACAACCTTAGCTTAGCCTTTAAAGCTCTGATACCATATTGTAATGTCCCCGGCCATCAACCCACTTGTCGAGAAATGCTAATTCGCGGAAACATTCTCATACTTAAATATATAACATGCATTATTTATAAAGAATAAGAATTAAATCAAATTAAGACATTTGGCATGGATTTACTGCTGCCATACAGAATTAAACAGAATTAACAACAATTCAAACTAGCAACAGAATACATGATAATATTACAAGTATCACAGAACATGCATTTTAATTAAGTACATAATTAAAACACATAATGATACCTATCTTTGAAACTGTAATACACCACCAAATGCGTGCAGACCTTCCAAAAACCTCCCAGCCTTAGATCGCGTGCTTATCACTCTCAGTAGTAGGTCACCCCCGAGATAGGACTAAGATCCACCGGGAAAGGAAATCCTAGGCTAGGAAAGGCCAACGAAAGACACACAGTTTATGAGGAAGGATTCTCTCCACGGAGCCACTTATGCCCACTGCTCACAGACTGTCATTCCACACATGCCCATTCCACCCTAGGAGTATACACCTTCACTGTCACCAAGACAGTCCTTCGGCTGCTAAACCTCCCTTGCCTTGGGCTTCAACAACATACCGGACTAGAATTCTCCGAGCTCTATGGCAGCTACAGGACTCCTTCCAGGAGTTCTCACTTCCTCTGCGCACTCTCTCACCTGGAGAGAGTTGCTCACAGACTTGACAACTTGCTTCTTCAACCACAAACACCTCTCTCACCTGGAGAGAGTTTTGTACATAGGCCTGAAAGCCTTCTTCTTCAGCTCCATTCCAGCACAAGGAGGACAACAAGGCTCAACAAAGAATGGATGATGGTAGCCAATCACACTCAGACAAGGGACTGCGTGGCCACAACAACCCACAATTGTAAGACATGCGACATAGAAAATTGATAAGGTTTCATAGAAGATGCGGGTCGACTTCAGAGGTGTGTGGCTATGCAGAGGTCCAATGTAGAGACAAAACGATTCTCGACAAGGATTCCAGTGAACTCAGGCGGAGTATGGAAGGTTCATAGAATGACTCAGGTGACGGATTTTGTGTCTCAGGTGCATGCATGAATATTTCAAAGGACGAATATAGAGGCCATGAAATTCACAGGAATACACCAGTCGAATTTCGGTTCTGGTTTTCAGGATTGCATGACAGGAAAATTAAGCAGAGGTCATTCACGAAATCCAACGATTCAGAAAGCCAATGGAAGAATGGAGGACGAACCACCATCACAGCTCAATTCTTGGGTTAAATTGCATGTGCCTGGGCCAACACATGTCGCCCATGAAGCCGCATGCACTCCATCAAGTATGCATTCCATTTTGTACACGTTGGGGCTGCATGCATTGCCTCTCCCAAGACTTAGGATAAAAACATACCTTTCACACCACTTTGGAATAATAATAATTTATTATTCCTAAGGAGTTAAGCCCTTAAGCTTAGCCCCTCTTCCTACCTCTCATCCCCCTCTCCCTTACCCATACTGTGGAATTTTAGTCCCCCATCACTCTTTCTTCATGGTCGGTCGACACGCAATGATGTTTATATATTATATTAATGATATGCATAATTACATATACAAAATCAGGCTCCTGGCCTTAACACTTAGGCTCTCCGGCCTAATAAACACATAATCCCACCAACTTATCAATAATCGGCTCACCAACCTATAAAACATGATTACAATTCATAATATAACAGGGGCACTACTAGGGCATATTACAATCCCCTCCCCTTATTTTTGCACTGTCCTCAGTGCAACTCTTTACACAGTATCAACAAGATTTTCAAAATATTCAAAAAGATGCAGGTATTTTGCCCACATAGCATCCTCATGCTCCCATGTCGTGTCCTTAGGACCATACCAGATCCACTGGACCTTTACAATCTCTATATCTCGATTCCAGAGCTGTTTTCTTTTCTGGTCCAATATGCGCACAAGATGCACTTGCAAGACACCTTCTTGCTCCACCTGAATCAAATTCCAATCGATAACATGATTAGAATCAGGTATATATTTCTTAGGAAATGAAACATGAAATACATTATGTACAGTCATGGATGCAGGTAATGCAAGCATATATACAACTGGCCCAATCCTTTCTAGGATTTCAAATGGCCCACAAAATTTGGCTGCCAACTTGGTGCAGTTTCCCAGCTTCAGGGAAATTCTATTGGATTTTACTTTTAGGAAAACATGGTCACCCACTTTAAGCTCTCTGTGGGTTATGTTCTTATTAGCATAACTTTTCTACCTGTCTTGGGTAGCTTTCAAATTCTGCTTAATTTTTAACGTCTGTTCTTCCATTTCCTTGAGAAAATCTGGCCCAAATACTGCCCTATCAGCTGGATTATCCCAGCTCACTGGAGTATCTCCCTTTCTACCATAAAGTCCTTCAAATGGGCTCATCTTCAATGATGCTTGATACCCATTGTTGTAGGCGAATTCTGCCAAGTGTAGGTAGTCTTTGCATTTAGATGGTTTGTCCATCACATACATCCTTAGTATGTCTTCTATAACTCGATTCACCCACTCTGTCTGCCCATCAGACTTAGGATGATAAGCTATACTGAAGTTCAAATTCATTCTGAGCCCCTTGAATAACCCTTTCCAGAAATTTGAGGTAAATTTGAGGTCTCTGTCAGACACAATTGTCTTGGGAATTTCGTGCAATCGTGCCACTTCCTTCATAAAAATATCAGCAACATCCGATGCCTTGTGAGTAGTCTTTAACGGAATGAAATGGGCATATTTTGTAATCTTGTCCACTACCACCATGATTGAATCATGTTGCTTGCTTGTTCTGGGCAATCCCATGATGAAATCCATTATCACCACTTCCCACTTCCACTCATGAATGGGTAAAGGTTGCAGCAACCCTATTGGGTGTTTGTGCTCAGCTTTAACCTTTTGGAACTCCATACATTTAGCGATGTATTCTAAAATCTCTTTCTTCATACCTGGCCAAAAGTAATGGCTCTTGACTACTGCCACAATTTTCTGATATCCAGGGTGCCCTACATAAGGCACATTATGCATTTCATGCAAAATCGCAAGTTTCAAATCCTAGAAATTAGGTACATAAATTATGTTCTTGTACAAAATTATTCCATCAGTTTCCAATTTATAAATCTCCACTTTCTATGGCATCTTACCTTGTTGTAGCTTTGCTACCAAATCCCTGTACTGTAAATCTATATTTGCAGCCTCCAAAATTCTGATTTTAATATCAGTTCGGTACATGATAATAGTTGTAGCATGTAATTCATGTACTCTCCTGCTGAGTGCATCAACCACTTTATTTTCCTTCCCTTTGATATGCTTGATATCAAAATCGTACTCACAGAGAAACTCTAGCCACCTACTTTGTCTAGCGTTCAAGGTTGGCTGATCAAAAAGTACTTTAAACCATTATGGATTGTTCTTAGTTCGAACCTCCTTCCCATGAGGTAATGTCTCCATTTCTTTAGAGTGTGTAATATGGTTGCCAACTCCAAATCATGAGTTGCATAGTTCCTTTCATTCTCTTTCAACTTTATGGATTCATAACAGATTACAAATCCATTCTGACTGAGGACGCCTCCCAGTCCTTCTTTGCATGCATCTGTGCACACCAAAAAATCTTCATTTGGATCTGTGATCCTCAGGATTGGAGCACTGGTTAACAATTGCTTCAATTGCTGGAAGCTTCTCTCACAATCCTCTGTCCACTGAAACTTCTTCTCCTTCCTTTGCAAGGAAGTGATAGGGTGAGCTATCCTCGAGAACCCTGCGATAAACCTTCTGTAATAACCATCTAGACCCATAAAGGATCTGACTTATGTCACATTATTTGGCGCTGACCATTTTCTGATGGCCTCAATCTTCTTAGGATCTACAACTATCCCTTCCTTCGAAATAGTATGCCCCGAGTAATGGATCTGCTCCTGATAAAACAAGCACTTTCTCAACTTGGCATACAGTCGGTTCTCTCTTAGCAACTACAACACCATCCTAAGATGTTGTTCATGCTCTTCCTCTGACTTGGAATACACCAGAATGTCATCCAGGAAGACTATGACAAACTTGTCTAGATAGTCCCTGAATACATCATTCATATCTTCATCCTTTATCCTTCTTATCTTAGGTTGAGATAAGAAGGCGGTCTTGCTGATATAGATGATATCGGCATATAAGAAAATATCTTAGGTGATATCTCAACCTAAGATCTATATTTGAAAATATCTTTGCATCCTTCAATTGATCGAAGAGGTCATCAATCCTCGGCAGAGGATATTTGTTCTTTACAGTTACTTTGTTCAATTGTCTGAAATTGATACACAATCTCAACGTCTCATCATTCTTCTTCATGAACAGGACTGGGGCACCCCAAGGTGACACACTTGGGTGTATATACCCCTTATTCATAAGCTCTTCAAGCTGTAGTTGCAATTCTTTCAGCTCCTATGTACTCATTCTGTAAGGATCTTTCGACACTGGAGCTGCTCCAGGCATCAAGTTTACAGAGAAGTCAATATCTCTTTTCAGAGGTAGTTCAGGTACCTCTTGAAATACATCTTCAAACTCCTTTAGTACCACATGATCTCCAATATTTGAGATATCATCCTTAGATGCTTCCTCCACATGGGATGCAAATAATTGGCAGCCTTTTCTGTAGCGCTTCTTCAGCTGCATTGCTGAGATTTCTCTGATAGCAACAACTGTGGGAATTCCTTGGAATGTTCTCTGATTCTCTTCCTCATCCAGGCAAGTGAATGCCTTATTGCGACAGTCCAAGATGTCATGGTGTTGGTCCAACCAATCCATCCCAATTAGACAGTCATAAGAACCTAAAGGCAGAACATTCAATTCAACCTTTGTGCTCAGTCCATTCATGTCCACAAGATAGGACTTAACCAACTCAGTGACCTTCCTCTTGGTTCCTGTAGCCAACTTCACTAACCAAGACTTTTCATGTTTGCTTCTCGACAAATGAAAAATTTCCACCACTCTAGGATCTATATAACTATGGCTAGTCCCTGAATCAATTAAAATAGTAAATGGTTGGTTGTTAATCATACCTTCCACTTCAATCATGTGCGACTAATATTCAGATTGCTTGTTGTCCAAGGCTACGTAGATCCTTGGAATTCTACTGCCCATTTCCTCCACTCTTTCATCCTATTGTAAATTGTGGACATGTCTCACCTTGTCATTTAAGTGGGGGAAATCTCTGTACCTATGGTTTCCTTTACAACCCCAACATTCCATAGGTGGTTGTCTTTGGCATTTTCCCACTTACTTCAACCTTTTTGGGCTCTCTAAAATATGGTTTTCCTTGAGGACTGTTTCTGAAAAAAGGGTGGCTTAGTTCCCTTCTTCCTCTGATCCATCTTGAATTTCTTCTTGTCTTCCCAAGTCTTCCGGAAAGTAGGCTTCTCTCTGTGTTGTTCATATAATCATTTCTCTCTTCTTATCGTTTCTTCCATAGCTTTTGGGTCATCATACTGGATCTTGTCCCTAATGGAAGGTGGAAGTCCACTCAAATACCTTTGAATCTTGACAATCTCATCCTTGATGAACAAAACATACTTCAGTAATTCCAAAAAATTTCGTTCGTATTCATTAATGGTCATGTTGCCTAGCTTGAGTTCAAAGAACTCTTTCACCTTTCTATCATAATATATTTTAGTCAATTATTACTCTTTCATCTTTTTTGTCATAATATCTTTTAGTCAATTAAAATATCTCTTGAATTCTTTCCAAGTGATATATTTATCTATAATGTGTTGCACTTGCACAAGTTGATCCCACCAAATGGATGCCTTTCCATTTAGTTGATACATTGCAATTATTCCTTCTGCATGAGAGGAATAATTCTGCAGTTGGAAATATTTCCTCATGCCAAACAACCATGTCTCGGCATGTTCCTCCTTCTTATGTTCTCCATCAAACATTGGAGGCTTAATCTTTTTCATTTATCCCTTCAGTTCATCCACTCAGATCTCCTATTCTTTCTGGTAAGAGATGGGCTTGAACTACTGTGTGCCCTCCTTTTGGAGTGACCTTGGGAGTGATGATGGTGTTTACCAATACTCCTTGATCTTCTTCCCTC
>JASDQU010028491.1:11194-23100 GCA_032191745.1 Picea mariana
CTCCGTTTTAGGCGTGTGATAGCTCGTTGGAAAGGTATCATCGAGGAGATTCATTTTGGGGGATCAATCATGCCTTTGGATATAATTGAGAACCTAGATATTGAAAAACCTTCATTTAGGCCCTCAAAATGGCCCCGGAAGTTAAAACCTGCTAAAAATAGTAAATTGCCAAAATTGCCATAAAGCTATTTTGAACCAATTGGAAAAGGTGGGTGGCCACCAATATCCACCTGGATCACAACAATATCAGAGCTCTTACCTTAAACAACCAACTTCAAATTACCAAGATGACGAAGGATGACTCATTTGCACTCTTCTTTATGAATTTATCAGAGATTAAAGAACAACTAGAGACCATTGGGGAAATCATGTCTGATAGAGAACTTTTCTTAACCACTCTCCAGAATCTTCCAAAATCATGGGATCCTTTCATTTAGAGTATCAGTGGAAGAGAAACTCTACCAACCTTTGAGCGTCTTTGGACAGATTGCACTCAAGAAGAACTTAGACTCAGAAATAGAGGAGTGGAAGATTCCTCAGAAGAAAATCATGCTCTTGCACTTCATACAAAGAAGGGAGGAAAATTCAAAAGAAATTTCAGCAAACATTTAAAGGTGAAAAGTCTTCATCCAATCTAGGTTATCAAAGAAGACATGTTTCAGAAGTTTAGTGCTTCAGATGTGACAAGCATGGACACATTGCAAGGAATTGTCCAACCAAGAAGAAGGGAAAACAATATGCGTCCACCGTTGACATTGATCCAGATTCACCTCAAAAGAGTGAAGAGAAGAGAGAGGATAAGTACTTTCTCTAAAAGGACATGACTACAACTAGGTAAATGAATTGATCTCTAATTTTATAGTTGATTTCTTTTCTCAAATAAATGAAGGATATTATTCCTAGTACGGGAACTCTCAAAGATTTGGACCATTATCCTTGGTACGAGAGTCCAAACCATATTTAATTTGTTCATCATACAAGAACAAGCATAAACATTGTCCCTCTAATAGTGAAATCCTTTTCAAAGATCCAAAAAATCTCAGATGGAGATTGACAGTATGAAAGATACCTTCTCCCCCTTCAACAATTCAGAGGGAGACACACATTACTCCAGTTGATCCAATTGTTCTTGTTGATATGTTCAGAGATATTGCAGTAGGGCACAAAATACCTACCTAGGATAACTCTGCAAGAGGCAAAGAAACATACAAGCCTCTCAAGGCACATCCCGAGAAAGGAAAATATATTTTCGAGCTATCCTTCAGTCATGAGCCACCTTATTGATGTTGAGCCTCCTTGTGTTAGAGAAACAACAGGAGAATAGCTATGAAAAGATGCCATAACAAGAAGAATACTAGTATATCTTAAAGAATGATGTATAAGATATTATTTAGGGACCATAAGGGAATTCTGTGGTAACTTCCAAGTGGATCTATAAGATCAAACATGTAGTTGATGGAAGTGTCGAGAAATACAAAACAAGATATATAGCTAGAGGATTCTTAGAAACAGAGGGAGTCGTATATGATAAGACACTTGATCCAGTAACCTGATACACTTCCATCCGTACTACCATCCATGAGTTGAAAAATATATCAGAAAGATAGATTCTTGACGAGTTTAGATTTCAGCAAGAATGTTGCTAATCCAAACCTATATTATTACAGTGTTGGTGACGAGAGCCTGATTTTGATGACTTACTCAGAAAGCCTTGTTGTTGTAATCCTTGACTTTTGAATTCGAGATGAAGAAATCTGTGTATGATGCACTACTTCTTGGGACAAGAAGTATGACAGAGGGCCGATGAGATTTTCCTAAGTCAAGGAAAATATTCAGTAAAGATACTAAAGAAGTTCAAGTATGACAGAATACAAAATTCACCGTGATATATTTAAAAGGATAAGATTGATAATGATTCAGTTGAGACTGATCCACTTTGGATCACTGATGTATCTGGTTGAAACTAGACTTGATTCATGGCATGCAATGAATGTGTTTAGTCATTACATGAGTCAACCAAGACAGACTCGCTAGACAACAATAAAAACATGTGTATTGAGATATATACGAGGCACAATTGGATATGGCCTGTGATATGCCTCCAGTGTGAACTTGATTTTGCAGGATATGCCGATTCAGATTGAGGAGAAAGTATAGTGAACTGAAAGAACACATCTGATTATTGTTCTACCATGAAGTATTCCATGGTTTCCTAATGCAGCAGGAAACAAAACTCCATGGCCTTGAGCACCACAGAGGCAGAGCTTATAGCATCAAGTGTGCGAAGCAATATGGCTTCACAAGCTTCTAACAGATTTACTTGACCATGAGATGGATCCTATGATGATAACCAAGAGCCGACTGTAAATCTCCTCGAGAACCTAATGTTTCCTGATGGATTGAAACACGATGAGATGAAATATCCTTATGTTAGAGATATGATGCAAAGGAAAATCGTACACATGTAGTACCTTCCTACACATGAGCATATTACAGACATCTGCACTAGACTAACTTGGTGAAAAATGCCTTCCTAGTTGAGAGGGAGTATTGATGACTCCAGCCAAAAAAAAATTAAGAGTACATCCATATGAGACTTGGCATAATGAAGAATGCCTCCCTAGATGAGAGGGAGTGTTGATGAATGTAGCTATTAAGACATTCTCCAGCTTACAAACCTGTAAGGTGTGGATCATTGCAACTACGTGAGTCTTTCTCTCAGCTTACAAACCTGAGAGAAAGCCCCTAATAAGGGTACATGGTTCCTACCTGATATAGATATAGGAACGTAGATATGAACTCCTCCATTCAGAGGGTTGAGAAGAAATCCAAATGATTATCCAGCGGGAAAGGCAATCTGTTGAGTGAGACATGCCTGTGGCTGAGCACAAGTTGAACGTGTGAAATCCCAAATTGCTGGGTGCATTGACATGTGAACATAAATGAAGATGATGTATTATCCTCCTCTAAGAAGTAGAGTTGATGAGAAGACTCCAGATGATTCTCCTGTATGAGGCACCGAGAAAGAAGATTTGTAGAGTGGACGTGCTTGTGGATGAGCACAGGTGAACGTGTGAAGATCTGGTTCTTCTGTGTAATGCAATGAACCAGAGTTATGAAATCTCTATGGATGTGCCCCTAGTGGATGAGCACTAGTGGGTGTATCAAATCCTTTTCTATATATTGTTCAATAGTCAGACCTGCCTGCAACCCTAATTGTTATGTAAAGGGTACATGTCGGCCCTACCTTAATGTGATTAATAATAAATGTAAAAGATAATTAATCTGGATAATAATAATAATAATAATAATAATAATAATAATAATAATAATAATTATATTGTGACTTAAGAGAGGTCGGCCCTATTGAGCCAATAGACACTTCTCTTGATAGGACAAGACTAATGTAAGTAAAGGAAGATTCCCCATTGTGGAATTATATCCTTCTTGTGAGTTTGGAAATTTCAGCAAGTACACTTCTTTGGGAAAAGGTGTGCACCTCTCTAATTGGGTGCTATAGTTCTAGGGTTTGAGCACCCTCTTGTGTGCTAGGTATTTCTTGGTGGTGAAGGTCTTTCTCTTGAAGAATATAGCAAAGGATTTGGCTAGGTTTTATTCCCTTGTCGAGAAGGGTTTCCCATGATACATTTTGTGTTCTTGTGAATGGTGCTTCTTCTTGTGATCTTGGTTGCTGCAACATTTATGGTTATGGTTAAATGATAAAATGGAATAAACTTCATGATTAACCTAATACGTTGAAAAATCAACAAAAAAAACCTTCTTAAATGGTGTTATTAAGAAGAAGTGTATATAAAACAACCTCAAGGGTTTGAAGTTGAAGATAGAAAGACTCATGTTTGCAGGTTGAAGAAGGATCTGTATGGGTTGAAGCAAGCTCCTAGAGCTTGGTATGGAAGAATTGACAGTTTCATGACGAGCTTTGGATTTACCAAGAGTAAAGATGATTCTAACCTTTACTTCAAGGTTATGAATGATGAGCCTGTTATATTGCTCCTGTATGTGGATGACTTATTCTTAACTGGAGAAGAAAATATCATCACTGATTATAAGAAGAATCTCACTATAGAGTTTGAGATGAAATACCTAGGCTTGATGCGTTATTTCTTTGGTCTTGAGGTTTGGTAGAGCCCAAAGAAGATCTTCCTTAACCAAGGGAAGTATGCAGTTGAAATACTGAAGAGGTTTGATATGTTGGAATGTAAAGCCATGAACACACCCATGGAAACAAAGTTGAAGCTCCTGGTTGATACTTCGTCAGAATTGGTTGATGCTATGCTATACAAACAAATCATTGGATCGTTGATGTATCTAAAGAATACCAGGCCCAATATATGTTTTTCTATGAACACCTTAAGTTAGTATCTTAAGGGTATGTTGGACTTTGGTCCATGTTATACTGAAGATCATGACATTAGGATGATTGGTTATACTGATTCAGTTTGGGCTATAAGTGTTTATGATATAAATAACACTTGAAGATGTTGTTTTAGTCTGGGGTCAACACGACAAAATCAGAATACATTGCAAAATGTTCCGCCAGTTGTGAAGCCACATGGCTTCGAAAGTTGTTGACATGTCTATTTGATCTGGAGATGGAAGCAACTGTGATTCTATGTGATAACCAGAGTTTCATAAAAATGACGGAGAACCCTGTGTTCCATGATAAGTCAAAGCACATAGAAATACAGTATCACTACATTCGTGATATGGTGCAAAGGGGAGTTGTAAAACTCAAATATATTGGCACAAATGAGCAGGTTGTAGATGTGTTTACCAAGCCTCTGTCTCATGTAAAGTTTGAATACTTTTGAGATAAGATTGGTATATTCTGAAAAGACCTTCCTTGAAAGGGGGAGTGATGTTGATGATATTATGGTATTCTGACAAACAACAGGTAGCTCCATTAGGATTTTATATCCTAGGGGATTCTTGATCATCTTTGGGAAGATCTCGAAGGTTCGGTAAGGACGGTCTATCAAAGTACCCGTGTATGTATATGCCAGATGTGGTCAATAGTGGTAGCTCCGTTAGGATTTTATATCATAGGGAATGTTTTGATTCTTGGGAAGATCTTGAAGGTCTAGTAAGGACGATCTTTTAGAGTACCACATGGTAGCTCCGTTAAGATTTTGTATCCTAAGGAATCTTATGATTCCTTGGAAAACCTATTAGAGTACCACAAAATATTGTTGTTCTGTCTCATTCTGTTGCCATATGATGATGATGATGTGATATAATCCTTGTGATGATGATGACGATGACGATGACGTGATCTCAGCCTCGCGTTGATGATATTGATGATGTTGTCATTTCAACCTCATGCTGATGATGTTTTTATCTCAGTCTCATGTTGATGATGCTGATTTTGATGATGTTGCATCAACCTCGTGCTGTTGTTGTTGATGTTGTATCAGTCTTGTACTAATTGATGATGTTATATTAGTATTGTACTAGTTGATGTTGATGCAGATGATGATGATGCTCTAGATCCATGCTGTGAATGATGATGTTTTCGATGATGAGAAAAAATTCTGATGATTTATAGATATTCCAGTTAGTGTTCAAGATGTTGATGATGTTACTTCCCTCTCTTTCTCTTGATTATGTTGTATTGTAGAATATCCTTCTTGGTAAAGGGGAGTGTTGAAATATTGTATTTTCAAAGAATATTCTAATTATAATTGAGTTATTATCATATAGATCAATCCCCTTTACTGGATTGATCATGTTGGGAATTATGTATGACTAATCCCCTTTTGTGGATTGGCCAAACCCTAATTAAATGGTGCTATTTGAGAAGTCGAGCCCCATGGCTAATTAAAGTGGTTTTATCCACTAGTTGAAGAAGTTGGCCCTGCCTAATGAAGAGACACAACCCTAGCGCCCTTCAGCTAGTATAAATAAGAGAGGATGATGCCTCATTATCTCACTCACTAAAGTCACTCATCTAGTGTGCAAGTTTGGAGGTAGTTGTAGTTGGAACAAGAAAGAGAGAGAGAGGCACATTGCTCAGTCTTGGATATTCTCTAGTGTTTGGTGTTTTATCTTGGCATTGTATTGGCAATCTATATTAAGGAGTTTTTTGCTGGGTTTTGTCCCCCATGAGGGTTTCCCAAGATAAAATGATTTGTAACTTGTGATTATATTTCTCTCAGTGATCCTACATATGCTTTTATTGTCTAGTAAATTTGAAAAGAACTTAATAGCAACTCTAAATTAAACAATTTGGAAATTTAAATTTTGGTCATACCTGGTGAAAGCAGAAGTAACAAGTAGACTCAATGAAGGTAATGTGAATTTTATCATCTTTTGAATAAGTTATTTGTACTAAAGAAGAAATTTTAACTTGAAGGTTGGTGCTTCTCAAACAAAGGGATTGGTGTTTCTTGTGAAGTTGGTATTTAGTGGTGGGAATTTGTGTCTCCAGTAGATTAGTTGTTGGATTACTGAGAGGGGGAGTGAATGAGTATTAGAGAAATAATATCATTTTAAACCATAAAATGCAATTGTTATATCAATGTGGCATTATCATCCAATAGTTGTAGAGTAAATAAACAATGAACAAATGAGCAATGATACACATACACATTACACCAGTGTTTTTACGTTGAAACCCAAAGCAAGAGAAAACCACATAATGATTTTTATTATATGTCTTTAAGAATTACATTCATTGGAAGCACCAACTTCCTTTGTTTTCCAACTGCAACTAGAAGGAGGCTCCATCCCCCTAGTTTCTCATGCTACAACACAAAGGAAGCTCCAACTCCCCAATTTTATGGCTACAACCAGAAGGAGGATACAACCCCTTATGTTCTCTGACTAAAACCAAAAAGTGGCTACAACCACCTATCCTTGCCTCGTCCAACCACCCTGAAATATAAGTATAATGATGGAACCACTGTCACACTATCACTCTGATATTGTTGTAAACCTGTACCAATCAACCTGCACCAAACAACCTGTAAAAACATGTAATCAACCTGTACCATAAATAAGTGCATCAACCATGCACCAACCTATACATCAAAATTTATACATCAACGATTGCATCAACCATACACCAAATATGTACCAATCATGCATCAAATATACATAAACTATGACTCATCAAGATGTACCAACATCATCAACTATACACCTCATGTATGTGCCAACTCATCAACTACTTGTCTCAACCATGTACCCAACATGTACCTCAACCATATACCAATATAACCATCAAAATTTCTATAGCAATACATCACACTATCTATAACCAAATACCATAAATCATTACATCAAACCATGTGCCACAACCTCACTGTTATAGAACCTCTATCTGTAACATACCTCAACCAAAAAACATCATCAATTTAATCATCCAAATATGATTTGTAACTCTGTAACAGACTTGGTGTATATGATCACATACCTGCAAACCTTCCTTAACAACAGACTAACATTCTCATCAAATTTTACTTTAGTCTCACATGACTAGTTTTGGATTAGTCAATAACCCTAACTTGCAATAATCATAACTATGTACCTGTAATGAATTAAAATATGAAAATAGTACACAATGTTATTCATTATCTTTGATTCAATTCCTCTAGGTTTCACTACTTGGAACCTCTCAGAAAAGGAGTTATAGGAAAAATGGCATACTTTTTTGAATTATGGCTTATTCTAGAGAGTGAACTTGTAGAGCGTGCCCCACACAGAATATTTGTTGTATGGATCTAAAAATAGTACAAAGAATACTAAAGACTGTACTCTAACCAATACATTTTTTCTTACTAAATTTGGATCTGTTATGAAGGACTTATAACATTTTTACCTGAAACACCTGTTTTAGACTAGTTTCAGGACTATCCACAAACCCTATTTTCCATGGAGTGTAACTCCAAAAATACAATGACCCACAAGATGAAATTTTTATCAAAACTACTTGGAGATGTTTCCTCAATGACCTCTAGACTTCGTAGTATGAATTATACTAGATTTTTTTTTTATTGTGAAAATGGTGAGATGACCTGTAAATAACATACCTTAGAAAGCATCATCAAAAGAATTTATCCTCCCTTGAATTTAAGCCTTCTTTACTTCACCTTCCCTCTAAAATTCACCTTAGATATCCTTTGGTTACCTCAATCACTTGTATATATTCAATATTCTCAAGTGTAATTCAAATGAGAGACCCTTGGTTATTGAGAGGGGGGGGGGTGAATCATTAATAGAGAAATAATATCCTTTTTAACCATAAAATGCAATTGTTATATCAATGTAGCTTTATCATCCAATAGTTGCAGAGTAAATAAACAATGAACAAATGAGCAATCATATACATACACAGTACACCAGTGTTTTTACGTGGAAACCCAAAGCGGGAGAAAACCACATAATTTTTTTTCTTATATGTCTTTAAGAATTACATTCATTGGAAGCACCAACTTCCTTTGTTTTCCAGCTGCAACTAGAAGGAGGCTCCAACCCCCTAGTTTCTCAAGCTTCAATCATGCACCAACCTGTACCTCAACTTGTACCATCAATGAGTGCATCAACCATGCACCGAATGTGTACCAATCATGCATCAAATACACATAAACTATGACTCATCAAGATGTACCAACATTATCAACTATACACCTCATGTATGTGCCAACTCATCAACTAATTGTCTCAACCATGTACCCAAAATGAACCTCAACCATATACCAAATACATATACCAATATAAGCATCAAAATTTCTCTAGAAATACATCACACTATCCATAACCAAATACCATAAACCATTACATCAACCCATGTGCCACAACCTCATTGTTATACAACCTCTATCTGTAACATACCTTAACCAAAATCCCTCATCAATTTCATCATCCAAATATGATTTGTAACTTTGTAATAGACCTGGTGTATATGATCACATACTTGTAAACCTTCCTTAACAAGAGACTAACATTTTCATCAAATTTTACTTTAGTCTCACATGACTAGTTTTGGATTAGTCAACAACCCTAACTTGCAATAATCATAACTATGTACCTGTAATGAATAAAGATATGAAAATAGTACAGAATGTTCTTCAATGTCTTTTATACAATTCCTCCAGGTTTCACTACTTGGAACCTCTCAGAAAAGGAGTTATAACAAAGATGACATACCTTGTTGAATTCTTGCTTATTCTAGAGAGTGAACTTGTAGAGAGTTCCCCGCATAGAATATTTGTTGTTTGGATCCGAAAATGGGACAAAGAATACTAAATACTATACTCTAACCAATACATTTGGTCTTACTGAATTTGGATCTGTTATGAAGAAGTCATGACGTTTTTACCTGAAACACCTGTTTTAGACTAGTTTTAGGACTAGCCACAAACCCTATTTTCGACGGAGTGTAACTCCAAAAATACAACGACCCACAAGATGAAATTTTTATCACAACTACTTGGATATGTTTCCTCAACGAACTCTAGATTTCTTGGTTTGAATAGTTCTAGAAAATAATTTATTGGAAAAACGGTGAGATGACTTGTAAATAACATACCTAGAAAGAATCATCAAAATAATTGATCCTCCCTTGAATTTCAGCCTTCACCTTCCCTCTGTAATTCGACTTAGATATTCTTTGGTTACCTCATTCACTTGCAGATATTCAATATTCTCAAGTTTAACTCAAATGATATACCCTTGCCTCTTATTTATACTTTTATGTAGATTCCTCAAGGGGTTACCTTCTAACCATCTTAAACCACTTTCCTTATTTTAGGGCTAACACACTTCTAACCACTTGTCCACTTAGTAATTTCTCCATTAAATTTATTATTTAAATAATTTATTTTGTATCCACTTTGACTTATAGTACACTCATCACTTCACTATATCATTTACCTTCTAACCATGTTAAACCACTTTCCTTATTTTAGGGCTAACCCACTTCTAACCACTTGTCCACTTAGTAATTTCTCCATTAACTTTATTATTTAAATAATTTATTTTGTATCCACTTTGAGTTATAGCAAAATCATCACTTCACTTTATTATTTAAATAATTTCTTATTTGCAACCACTTTGACTACTTTGACATTTTGGGGCTTCTAGATGACTCATTAGGGTTCTCCAACTTCACATGGTCATATCTCTCTAACTGTGAGGAGTTATGTGACGTTCCACATACCACCAGAAATGACATGACATGTAATATCCATATACAATAGTATTACTTTAAAATATATAAAAAATCATACCATTATCCATCAAACAAACTTGGGTCCATTAACCATACCTTTGTGCTACAAGAATTTGCTACCAGAATTTCTTCAAGGGTTGACATCAATGACAACAAACCCAATTAATAAACATTGGTGTCAATGAAGATCTGTAAGAGTAGGTTAGTGACTACTAGGGTTTGTACCGATGGGGATCAATGTCTCAATTAGGTTGGTGCCTACAATGAATTATAAATAGAAGTTTTGGGGTTTTCTCCCGAAAGGGTTTCCACGTAAATATTATGTTCCATGTTCTACAATTAATATATCTCTTGTTCAGAGAGTTCTTTCGGATTCATCACATAGGTTTTTTGATTTTTGACGTTTCAGACCAAACTAGTGTGGTCCATCATCAGGAAAGCGTTTGTGAATGTGATTTTTTCCCTATGGTTAATGAATGTTTGAAAAAGTAAAATTTTTTCTTATACTGATTCACTCCACCCTCTTAGTTAAGTGTGTTCTTAACAATTTATATTAGAGTGGGTTCCTTCAGAAACAATCTAACCACTGAAAGGTATATCTTGGAGCACACATGGCTGGTCAAGAAGGTTTCTCCTCAAACATTGCTCTGTTTTTTAACAAAACAAAATATGCCTTCTGGAGCATACAAATGTGAACCTATTTAATGTATTTTGGTTTTAATATTTTTAAATCAATCATGATTTGTTATACAATCCCAACAACTCCACCAACATATGCAACATGGAAGAATCGTAGTGAAAACAATGCAAAATACATGAATGCCATCTTGTGTGTCTATCAAAATATGAGTTTTTCAAGGTGATGCATTATAAATCACCAAAAGAAATTCGGGACAAGCTTCAAAATGTCTATGAAGGTGACAACAAGGTCAAGAAGGAAAATTTCCAAACTCATAAAATATAGTTCGAGAGTATGAAAATGAAAGACAAAGAAAATGTTGTAGCCTGCCTCCCCGGTGTGGACGAAATTGTCAATACCATTAGAGGACTTGGTGAAAATTTTGTAGAACCCATGATTGTACAAAACGTGTTAAGGTCACTCCCTTTAAGTTTTGATGCAAAAGTTTCAACCATTGCAGAAATGAAGGATCTTGATTCATAGACAATGGATGAATTGCATGGGATCCTCAAAACGTATGAAATGAGGGTAGAGAAAGGAAAGCCATCAAAGAGAGAAACAACCTTCAAAGCCTCAAAGAAGACAAAGAACATAGAGAAAAAATCAATCTATAGTTTTGAAAATGAATTAGATGCAAAGGGAGACTACTTTGTGGGGAAACTCAAGAAAGGATCGAGAAAATATAAAGATAAGTTTTTCTTTAAATGCTTTAATTGTGGAAAAGTAGGAGATTTTGATGCTAAGTGTCCATATGAAAAAAATGAAAGTAGTGACGATGAAGAAGATCATAACATCAAAAAAGAGAGAAATCCTCATCACCAAAAAAAGGGTAAGCATGACAAGAAGAAGAAGTTCCATAAGCGAAAGAAAAGTCTTCACTCCAAAGAGGAAAGTAGTTTATCTGAAGAGAGAGATGAAAGTATCTTTGATACTGAAAGAGAAGAAACTCTCTTCATGGTTGTGTAAAAAAAAATTGATGAATACAAAGGGAAAGAAAAGATGGATTCAAAAGAGGAATAAAATACCGAAACAGAC
>JASDQU010028493.1:16393-35856 GCA_032191745.1 Picea mariana
CTTTTGAGTGTTTGGCCCTCAAAAGCTCCTAAAAAGGGATCATTCCAACATTATTGCACAATTCCATGCTATTCAAGCCTCTAAGGTTACTTCTTAGCCAGTTCATCTGGACTAGCAATTACTTTTGGAAAAATACCAACAAGTCTTTGAACTTCCCCAAGGCCTTCCACCCTCACATGATGAGCATGATCATAGTATCCCACAGCTCACAGGTAAACTACCACCCAATGTGCACTTGTATCACCATCCTTTTTCCCAAAAGAATGAAATCGAAAAGATAGTCTAGGACTTGTTGGCATTTGGTGTCATTCATCCTAGTAACAATGCCTATTCCTTTCCGATTGTCATGGTTCTTAAAAAGAAGGCACTTGGCACATGTGTCCCATTTTCGAGCTCTTAACAACTTGACCATCAAAGATAAATTTCCCATTATGATCACTGATGATCTCTTAGATGAGTTACATGGCACTCAGTTCTTCACAAAACTTGATCTCTGCTCCAGTATTCACCAAGTTTGCTTGAAAAAAGAAGATATTCCTAAAAAATCTTTCCGCACTCACAAAAGTCATTATGAGTTTTGGGTGATGCCTTTTGGTCTTTGCTAAGTGACTTCCACTTTTCAAAGCCTCATGAACAAAATCTTTCAACCCCTTGTATGCCATTTTGTCGTGGTCTTCTCTGATGGCATCTTAACCTACAACCAAAACTTGGGTTGCACAAGTGGCACGTGTGGATACAATTCCTTAGTAATCACCAGTTGTTCCTCATACATTCTAAATGTGTTTTTCATGTCTTAAAAGTGGAATGTCTGGGACACATTGTGAGTAGAAAGGGTGCATGTGTTGATCCTAAGAAAAATAAGGCAGTGAAACACTGGCCTCACTCGAAAACCCTCAAAAAATTTCAGGGCTTTCTTGGCCTTAGAGGTTACTACAAAAAGTTTGTGCAAGGCTATGGTAAAATTGCAGCTCCCCTCACCACCTTACTCAAAAAGAATGCCTTCAATTGGAATGATCAGGTTGAACAAGCTTTAAAAGATGTTATGTGTACTACCCCATTACTAGCCATGCCCAACTTCACTAAGACTTTTGTCTTGGAATGTGACGCCTCTGGCAAAGGAATTGGAGCAGTGTTAATGTAAGAGGGATGCTTGTTGGCCTTCACCAGTAACAATTACATGACAGAAACTTGGGAAATCCACCTATGAAAAGGAAATGTTGCCTATTGTCCATGCAATTGATATGTGGTGTCCTTACTTGATGAAGCGTCGTTTCCAGACCAAAACAGACCATCGCAGCTTGAAATATTTATTGGGACAGAGGTTATCCTCGCCGAAGCAACAAAAGTGGGTCACTAAAATGTTAGGCTACAACTACAAGAATATTTACAAGAAGGGAAAGGAGAAAGTGGTGACTAACGCTCTATCTAAAAAGTGTGAAGAGGAAGGTTCCATGTTTGCCTTATCTTTCCTAGTGTCAGATTGGATGCAGGAGGTATGTCAAGAATAGTCAGTGGAGTGCACATGATCCACCAACCACAAGTTGACCCACATGCACATCTGAACTACACTTAGAAGAATGATGAGCTCAACTATAAAGGGAATATTTTTTGGTTCATGATTCTACATTTAAATCCAAAGTGTTATCTGAATTACACTCCTCTCTCACAGCAGGTCATTCTGAGTTTCAGAAAACATATGAACGGATTAAGCATTCATTCTTTTCCAAAGGCATGAAGACGGAAATCCCCACCTTTGTGGTCGAATGTCGCATTTGCCAACAACCAAGGGGGAAACAGTAAAGCCTCCAAGAGCATTACAACCCTTACCCATTTCAACAACCAGGTGGACTGGCATTTCTATGGATTTCATTGTGGGGTTATCGAAGTCAAGCAACCAAATAGTGACCATGGTAGTTATTGATTTCCTTTCTAAATATGCTGACTTTTGTGCCTTACAGCACTCATTCAAGGCCTCCACAGTAGCACAAGTATTCATGGACAATACTTTTAAACTCCATGGCATGCCTAATTCAATTGTGATCGATCATGACTCCACCTTCCCTAGAAATTTCTGGCAAGAGTTGTTGCAACTCCAAGGTAACAATTGAATCTAGCACAACATATCACCACCAAACAAGTGGCCAGACGAAAGCAGTCACCAAGTGTTTGGAAGCTTATTTATGTTGTTTTGCCTCAAACCAGCAATCCCAATGGGTCTAATGGTTACCCTTGGCTGAATGGTAGCACAGTACCACCTATCATGGTGCAATTAAAATGACCCCCTTTGAGAGAGTCTATGGACAACAGCCCCCATCAGTGATCTCCTACTTACCAGGGCTCCCTAAGGTTCAAGCCTTCAAGGGGTGGACAAAACCCTAACAGTCTGTGCTGACATTCTTCATCACGTCAAGGATAATTTGGTGTTGGCCCAGAACTGCATGAAGCAACAAGTTGATCAACATCACTCCAAATGCCACTTTGAAGAAGGAGATCAAGTGTTCCTACATCTTTGTCTCTGAAGAAAACATCACTGAAGGAGAAGAGCCACCAGAAGTTAACACCTATGTTTTACGAACCTTGTACTATACTCAAACGTATAGGCCAGGTGGCTTACAAATTGGCTCTGCCTTGCCATTCTAACCTCCACCTAGTCTTTCATGTGTCTTGCTTAAAGAAAGTGGTCAGGTCCAATCCAGGGAAAATTTGAAGGATCCAATGATCCATACTTATTTTAAAGTGTAGAAACCTTGGTGAATTTGAATAATTCTTGAAATGGCAACAATAAAATGTTTGGCAATATTTTTGTAAAAATATTCAAATTTCTAAGGATTTTATGTAGTTTCTAGAAAATTTTGGAGATTTTTAGAGTAAAATACTTTTATTGTATAGAATTTGGCCAAATCGTTTTAGAAAAATATGGACATTGGCAAATATTTTTTTAGAAAAAAACATGGAAAATTAGCCCATGGGGAAAATTTAGCCACTAAAATTTTCCGTGGTCTAATCACAAAGTTCAAACCAACCTTCTCGTACTGGACAAGGAGGGTTCCATTTGGTTGCAACCTGAGGCTGTTTTGGATAAATAGGAGCATTGTATTCGCCAATGCACAATCCAAGAAATCATGGTCCAATGGAGAGATACATAACCAGAAAATGCTACATGGGAACCAGCAATATCCACCAAATTCCTCATCTCCATCCTTGAGGATAACACTGATTTGAAAGGGGGAAAGTATGTTAGGGTCCCACCCCCACTCCCCTAGTTAGGAGAGTAGGTTGTTACTTAATGTATTGGGGCCAGCTCTATGAAATAAGGCCCACGAGGTAGTAGAGTGTGAAATCAATAAATGTAATTTGGCTTCATTAAAGGTCACTAGTTAGTGGTTGACACCTCATTAATGGAGGTCCACTAGTTGGTTAGGGTTTTGGTCAGTTAGAAACTATATATAGTAGTAGAAGTTATGTAATGAGTTGCCAAGTGAATATTATTGTATTTGGAGCTCTGTTCAATTGGAGGTTGCCCCCTCGAAGAGGCAAGTGAACATTGATCTCAATTCTGAATATCAATAAAGGTTTGCTTACTTTTGCTATTTGCATACTCTTGTTTTGTTTATTTACTTTCCATGGTTATAGTTATGTCTATTTTGCTCTGAATATTTTGTTTTAGCTATCAAACATTAAAGAATTAATTAAAAAGGATATGAAGCACATACGTACAAAGTTGGAAACAATTTGAGATGGAACGATTTGATGAGGATGAGAAATGAGGAAAACGCCCAATTGGAACACTAAAAAATAAACTAAGTGATATGTTGGCCACACTAAAGAATAGCAAACCCAACCACGCTCATCTCGTCCATCGTCTAATTTTACCTCACCCCGTGGTTCCAATCAAAAACCTAGGTCTTCAAACTCTTGGGCATCACTGGGACATCATAATAAGATAAAAATCAAGATGAAAAAATTCAATGGGCAGGATATTACTAAGGGCATAGAATGGATAAATAAGGCCAAAAGATATTTGATACTTCAAGTTACACCACATTCAAGAATACAATTAAAAAAAATAGCATCAATGAATATGGAAGGACATGTGTATGATTGGTTCACATAGTGGAAAATCCAAATGGCCAATATATTTGTTAGTTGGGATATGTTCAAAAGGGATTTATTTAAAAGGTTTCAAAACATGGAAGACAAAGACACTTTTGCTAAACTATTTAACTACAACATAAGGTAACAGTAAAAGAATACACTCATGAGTGGGAAATACTCGCAGCCCAAGTATCAGGGCTATCTTCAGATCAATTAATCCAAACATATGTCCATTGTCAAGTAGAATATAAGAACCCAGATCAAGATGCATAACCTAAAATCCATTGAAAAAGTAAGATATAAAGACAAACGTGCCAAAAGGAAGCTTGCCAATCAATGCCAGGTATTTTTCATGTCAAACCAACAAAGCTTTATAAATCAACACCAAGCTTCAACTTGACCAAACAAACAAAGTTCCAGATACACATCTCCTCACTTATGCAACTCTACATCCAAAAAGTGGAAACCCAAGTGCCCTAGGTGTTAGTTTTTTATTGCTCTAAGTTGTTCTCCTAGGAAGAGGGTCCATGAGTGTTAAAGGAGATTCCTGACAAGATGGGTGCAGCACGTGGGAGAGATTCTCTTACACCCCTATGACAGATTCCTTACACTTATGATGCTTGGCATCTTTTATTTTCGTCTGGGTGTTATTACAAATTCTATGATAGCGATGAAAAATTCCTCTTACAAATTATGATGGATTTATGACAAGAGTTACACATGCTAAGTAGGGCACATCCCTTGAGGAGAAATTCCTTGTTACATGTGGCAGATGATTGCTTTCATGAAGGATATTATCAACCATTACTTTGTAACCGCCCATCCCTATCTTGTCAAGTTTGACTTAATAAGGAAGGGCACACTAGATAGGCTTATATATCACAGCTTGAGGCGGGTGATTCTATCAAGAGAGTGCCTTAGGTTTGTGAGAAGCCAGTGTAGTCCTTTGAGGACAGTATCATAAATTCTCTATCATGTGAATGAGAAATAGTGACCATTGTTCCAAACCTCTATTTGTCGTTCACTATATCCATGTCATTGATTTGTTAGATCTACTCTCTCTTTGTTTGCAAGGCCTATCTCATATTCTGATATGTGGTATTTACACTCTTGAATTTGCCATTCAACAATTGTATTTATGCAAATCTAAAATTTTGGTTGGTGTTTCCATTCTTTCTATTTTAATTGTATTTTAATTCTATGAGCTCAGAGTTATGTATCATGTTGATGTAAAATTATGACATGGTATCAAAGTTGTGCATCTGAGATTCTCCATATCAATGTATGGAATGGGCTACTACCTACGAAAGGGAGCCATCGGAGGATCTCAATGGATGTGATGCCCAGAAGACTCGAGAGATTGGAGTGATCTGTCCCTATGAGAAGCACCATGACTAATGAGACATTGTGGGTGAAAACCCTATGTAGCTCCAGTGATTGGAGTTGATCTATTGGCCAAATAAGAACAATGACCTGCGATAGGTTGATTTCATTGGTTGATCTTTTTGTTGAAGTGTGTTTTAGGTTCGCAAGATGGATATTGTCATTCTTAGAGAATGTGACCATCTAGAGGTGCTTCAAACTTTGCATCTTGGAAGTGCTAACTGTAGATGTTGGTGAGAAGATGGATCTTTGGGAGATTATAGAAGGGACTATAGTTGCTCCCATTGATGCTACTTTGTTGGCCACACATAAAGTGTTTCCAAAGCAAAGAGAATCCTAATGAATTCAATGAAGGACCATTTGATCCCTCACATTGCAAGCAAATCAGTTGATGAGATGTATGCACATTGATCCCTCTATATCAAACAAAGTGGAAATGCATCCTGGAAATTTCTTCTAAAGAATCAACTCACTCATACACACGAGTGACACAAAGTTCAAACACAGTGTCTAGTTAGTTGATAAAGATTACCCAAATCAAAGAATAGCTCAACCATCAAGATTAAGGTCGAGAACAAGGAATTGGTGTCTACTGCAATGAATAGATTTGTAGAGCACTAGGAACCCTTTGTGCAAATTGTCAAACATTGTGACCAAATGCCTACCTTTGAGCAGCTTTGGGATGCTTTCGTCCAAGAGAAGACGAGGAGAGCAACAATCACAACCAGAAATAATGAAATTACAAACCAAGTCGTCATCAATAAGGTGAGGAAAGGAGGAAAGAAGGGAGGACCCAAGAAGAGTCACAAGGAACATTCATGTTCATTGGAGCATGGGAAGAAAGACTTGAGACATGTGAAATGTTTCAAGTGCCACAAGATGGGCCCCTATGTGTCCTAGTGTCCTAAGAAGAAGGTAAGAAACAAGCATTAGAAGCAATTTGCAAAGAGTGCAAAAGCTTCTGAAGTGGATCAGTTAGCATCCAAACTTGATACCACACTCTCCACAGTATCGTGCCTTTCCACTAACACCATCTCTATTGTAGAATGGTATCTGGACATTCAACAAGGCTTTCAGCATACTTCAAGAGCAAGAGGTCGGCATACAAGTGAGTTGGGTGATGATGCCGCATATCCAGTTACTAGAATGGGATCTTCCTCTTTCTACGTGCCATTGAGTGATGTTCTTGAGTTGAATGATGTAGTGTATGTCCCTGGTTTAACTAACAATATCTTTCAGTTTCAACCATGACATATTGTAAGTGTGTGGCTGAGTTTAATGATAAGCAAGTCATCACAGTAGATCGCAGCCAAAGGGATAATTGAATCTTGGGCCTTGGCCAAAGGTATGTGAGAAGGTGGCATGTATAGGCTGCTTGCAAATCCAGGGAAACATGGTGGCTTACTCCATCATTGTGACATGTTCGGAGAGCTTTGGCATGAGAGATTTAGTCACATGCACTATGGAGCATTGCCACTCTTGAAGGACATAGTGCAAGGAATGTCGAACTTCAAGATCTAGAAGCCAGGAGTGTGCAAGGGTTGTGCAATTGACAAGCATGTGAACTCCACTTTTCCACGCAATGAGCATAGATCAAGAGAAATTCTTGATCTGATTCATTCAGATGTATGTGGGCCTATGTCATCAACATATTTGACAGGTAACATTTATTATGTTTCATTTATTGATGATTCCTCCCGAAAGCCCTAGATTTACTTTAAGAAGACCAAGGATAAGGTCTTAAGTACGTTTCAAGAATTTAAAGCTCTTGAGGAGAATCCAACCAATAAAAAGATCAAAGTGTTGAGCTTTGACAATGGAGGAGAGTACACCTCCAAGAACTTTGATGCATTTTATAGGGAAGCAGGAATCAAGAGGGAATTGACATTGCCTTACAACCCATAGCAAAATGGGGATGCATAGAGAAAGAACCAATCCATCACAAAGACAACAAAGGCTATGATCCATTACTTGTATTTGGCCATGTGTCTCTGGGCAAAGGTGTGCAATACAGTTGTGCACATTCTGAATCGATGTCCTCGCAAGGCATTAAAGAACAAGACACTAAAGGAATCATTTACTAGTGAGAAATCACAAGGATATCACTTTCATGTATTTGATTGTCTTTTTAATATTCATGTGCTTGACGAGAAGAGAACTAAGTGTGAACCTTCGAGTATCAAGGGTATTTTTGTTGAGTACAAGGAAACATCCAAAGCTTATAGAATCTACATTCCAATGCAACAAAACATTGTTGTAAGTAGGGATGTAAAGTATGATGAGGATGGATGGTCCTCAAGTTCCCAAGAGCCTCCCACAGAGACTATGGCAGGTGAGAAAGTAGATGATCCGAAGTCTGACCCGGACAACAAATCAGACTCAAATTCAGATCGGCAAGATCCCAATTTTGAGGGAGAGGACTTATTACCCTCAAGTTCAACCAAGAAGCTGAGATACCTTACCCCTCAAGTTCAACCAAGAAGCTGAGATACCTTACCTGTAGAAATATTGTAACGAGGACAAGTGTCTTGGCTTAGGCAAGGTGTCATGCAAGCCAAAGACACATTATTTAATGTATCTCCAAGTCATTCAAGAGTTAACCACTCGTTAAGTTAACCACTTGTCAAGAGTTAACCACTTGTCAGGAGTTAAGCACTTGTTAGAAGTTAACCACTAGTTATGTTAACCACTTGCTAGAAGTTAACCACTTGTGGAAATTTATAAACAAGTGAGGTTACTTGAGGAGATCATTGAGTTGGTGAGTGACACCAAGAGGGTTTCAGCTGCAGATCAAGAGTTGAAGAGGGTTTCTTGCTTGAGTCTAGGAGCAGAAAAGGAGATTGGAAGGCAGCCAGCCTTCATCACCTTGCAGATCCGTGGACAGCAGAGGGCTAGAGGCCAAGTTTCAGGTGTGCAGGTCGAGGGATCCGTGGGAGAGCAACGGGGTCAAGTTTTGGGGCTGAGTTACAGCCACAAGAGGTGGAGACGGAGGCTGAAATACAACAGTCGTATTTCCTCAGCCCACGCCCAGTCCATGTGAGGGAGATTGCGTCCCCTAGCTGTCGTACCAGTGCAGTACAGCAGCTATACTTGCTGCCAGGAGGGCCGTACAGGCCAAGGAAGGGAAGTCGTGACTCAGAAATCCAAGCAGATTTTTCTGTGGTGAAGTGTGCCAGGTTTGGCACTCATTTTGTAATCATTTTCTGATCTTGCTGAGCTGAGAATAAACCCCTCTGTTTGCTGGTTTTCCCAGGAGTTGGGGTTTCCAGGGTATCTCTGGTGTTTACTTTATTGTGTGATTAGTTTTTGATTTATTCCATTGTGCATTGCAAGTTATTTACTCGGTAATATTTCTGTTTCATAGTTCAGAATCAGATCTGTGTATTGTTGTTTTGTTTACGAGTATAAAAATTATTGGATGCAGAAATTAGTTTGTTGAGTTTAAGAAAACATAACATGGTATCAGAGCTTTGCCTCTAAGAAGGAAACCAAAGGTTTACATAGGTATTTTCAGCCAGCAGGTATTCTTCAGATCTAGGAGGTTGTGACAGAAGGGTTTTGCAAAAATGTCTATTTCAGGTATCAGATTTGTGGACAGGTTAGATGGGGCATCTAACTTTGGCATTTGGAAAGAGCGTATTTTGTTGTCGTTGGAGGCATATGGGCTCAAGGAATTTGCAGAAAAAACTATTGTTGTTCCAGCTGATGCACAGCAAGCAGAAACTCACAAGAAGAATGATGCCAAGGCAAGGTGTCTCATTTTGGATGGGGTTAAGGACCATATAGTCCCTCACCTCTCAGGATTGGATACAACCAGGAAGATGTGGGAAGCCATCATTAAACTGTACCAGAATTCAAATCTAAACAGAAAAATGGTTTTGAAGGAAAAACTCAGAAATACCAAGATGGGTAAGGGGGAAAGAGTGTCCTACCTCACCAGACTTAGACAAGTCAAGGATGAGTTGGCAGTTGCTGGAGAAACAGTGGATGGCATTGAACTTGTGAGGATAGCCTTGAACGGCTTCTCCAAGTCATGGGATGTCTTTGTAAGAGGCATTGTTGCCAGAGAAAACACTCCAGACTGGGATCGATTGTGAGATGACTTCATGCAAGAGGAATTGAGGTTAGCATCTCTCAGCAGTAGCAGCAGTCATCAAAAGGGTGAGGAAGAAGAAAACATTGCTCTTGCGGGAAAGGGCAAAGCAAAATCCAAGAAAGGCTCAGGTAGTGGGCAAACCTCCAAGGGTGAGAAGAAACGTGACATGAGCAAAGTCAAGTGTTTTGCTTGTCACAAAACAGGTCATTATGCCAATCAATGTCCCAACAAAAAGAAGAATAAGAAGACTAAGACAGCAGCTTCAGTGGACATTGATGAGTTTTCTTCTAGGTTTGATGAAGATTTCTCACCCATCGCTTGCCTCTCTAGATCAGGCACACAAGACACAAGGGTGTGGTATATTGATAGTGGTGCGTCATATCATATGACAAGAGTTAGGAAATACTTCTCCAGTTTCAAAGGAGGAGATGACCTTTGATATACATATGGGGAATAAGTCTGAATGTACTCCAGTGAGATGAGGGATTGTTACCTTTCGGAGGGAGTCGGGCAAGACATTTAGCTTTAAAAATGTGTTGTACGTACCAAGGATGACCAAGAACCTGATATCAGTTTCGACGCTTCAAGACAAGGGGTATGATGTGTATTTTAGAGGAAACAAAGTGTATATTCAGCCCAAGGGGTCGAAGCAGGCCAAGATGATAGGGATCATGCCACGCAAGTTATACAGGTTGCAGTTTGAGTCACCTCAGGCACTGCTTAGCAGCACTAAGGATATGGGAGAATTATGACATAGAAGGATGGCTCACTTACACCATGGGGCACTTAACATCCTCAAGGAGATAGTGATTGGCCTTCCAGAGTTGAGCTTCGAGCACGGTAACGTGTGTTAGTTTTTGGGGTAACTCGGATAGGTACTTCTGCATTGGCGATGCCTAGCATGCAAAGGTGTCTGAGCGACACTCTCTAGATAGTAACTTTGTAAAGTGTTTTTATAAAGTACCTTTTATATTTAATGACTTAAAGTGACTTTTATAAAGTTGAGTGACTTAAGTGATTTAAGTCATCTCAACGAGAGATTAAGTCACAGTCGTTGATCTCAAGAGATCAAGATTAGATCTTGATCGTTGATCACTTTGGAGATAAGGTTTTAGTCATTAGGAGTTATAAAAAGCAAATCTAAGGAGAGTGAGAGGCACACAATGAGTGCATAGGAGCAAGAGAGAGTCTTGCTCATGTACTTGTGGTTGAGTGGGAAGGGTTGAGGAAAGGGTACAGGGGGCAGCGAGGGAGATAGCAGCCAAGTGGGCTAGGCTATCAGCTGCAGCATTGTAATCCTCTGATGGGCCATTATCCCAGGACAGGAGCCCAGGATTTTTAGCAATAAAATCAAACTCAGAACTGGTTTTCCCGCAATGGTTTTCCCAGGGGTGTTTACCCGAATCTCGTGTGCAAATGTGTTTGGTTTTTGTTTTATGCTTTCGCTCTTATTTTCGTTGAGTAACCTAGTTGTGCGTTAATTCAGTAAATGTGTTTTGCTCAGAATTAACTACCGGGTGCTAGGTTCAGGAAAATCAACAATGTGTGTAAAGGGTGTGCCTTGGGAAAGTATGCTAAAACGTCTTTTCCAAGCAATGACAGTAGATCAAAGGGCACATTGGATTTAGTGCACTCAAATGTATGCAAGCCTATGTCTTCAGCATCCTTGACAAGGTGTGAGTATTTTGTCACATTCATAGATGATTTCTCCAGGAAAACCTGGATCTACTTCATGAGGACCAAAGATGAGGTCTTTAGTCACTTCCAAGAGTTTAAGGCTCTTGTGGAGAATGTGACAGGAAGGAAGATTAAGGTTCTCAAGTCAGACAATGGAGGTGAGTACACGAGGAAAGCCTTCAAGGAGTTTTCTGTTAAGGCAGGGATCAAGAAGGAATTGACCAAGATCTGCCTAAGTTTCTATGGGCAGAGGCATGCAGTATTGTAGTATACATTCAGAATAAGAGCCCTAACAAGGTGTTGGGGAGATTGACTCCAGAGGAGGCATTCACAGAGAAAAAGCCGGAAATTGGTCACTTTAAGATCTTTAGTTGCCTAGTCTATTGTCATGTTCCCTCTGACAAGAGGACGAAGCTCAATTCCACTACAGAGAAGGGAATCTTCGTTGGCTACAGCGAAACTTCGAAATCATATTGGATCTATGTTCCAGGATTGAAGAAGACAGTGATCAGGAGGGGATGTCAGATTCAAGGAGGAGAAGGCTTTCAGGAAGTCTTATCATGTGCCAGCAACAACAAGGGATTAGGAGTTGATAGTCCAAAGGAGGAACAGGAGTCATAGTTACAGGTCATGGGGACAGGTACAAATACAGGTCCAGGTACAGGTACAAGTACAGGGACTAGTACTCTGATTTTGGAGCAGGATGAGAAGCGGAAAGCTCCACCCACTGAGGTTTTACCTCCTACTACATGGAGGAAGAGGAATCGAGAGATTTCTCAGACATTGTGAGATGCTTAGGAGTTCATGGGTGCTCCTAGTACGAGCTTCAGGCAAAGCAAGCCACCACAACGATACTCGGGGTATATGGCGTTGATGAGTGATCTCATTGATAGGGAGCCTTCCAGTTTTCAAGAGGCGTAAGAGCGACAGGTTTGGCATGATGCCATGGTGGAGGACTATGCCTCCATCATGAAGAATGATGTTTGGGAGGTGGTGACAAGACTAGAGGGCAAATCAATGGTTGGGTCTCGTTGGATCTATAAGAGCAAGCATGTTGCAGATGGCAACATTGAAAAATTCAAAGTCGGGTTTGTGGCTAAGGGGTTCTCTCAGAAAGAGGGAGTTGACTATGACGAGACATTTTCCCCAGTAGCCAGATATACTTCCATTAGGGTCGTGATCTCATTAGCAACAGAGATGGGTTGGCAGATTCATCAGATGGAGGTCAAGACGACCTTCCTCAATGGAGTTATTGAGTTGAAGAGGGTTTCTTGCTTGAGTCTAGGAGCAGAGAAGGAGATTGGAAGGCTGCCAGCCTTCATCACCTTGCAGATCCGTGGACAGCAGAGGGTTAGAGGCTGAGTTTCAGGTGTGCAGGCCGAGGGATCCGTGGAGACCAAGGGGAGCGAGTTTTCGGGCTGAGTTACAGCCACAAGAGGATGAGATGGAGGCCGGAATACACCAGCCGTATTTCCTCAGCCCTCGTTCAGTACGTGAGGGAGATTAGGTCCCCCAGCTGCCGCACCAGTGCAGTACAGCAGCTCTACTTGCTGCCAGGAGGGCCATACAAGCTGAGGAAGGGAAGCCATGACTCAGAAATCCAAGCAGATTTTTCTGTGGTGAAGTGTGCCAGGTTCAGCACTGATTTGGTAATTATTTTCTGATCTTGCTGAGCTGATAATAAAACCCTCTATTTGCTGGTTTTCCCCGGAGTTGGGGTTTCCAGGGTATCTATGGTATCTACTTTATTGTGTGATTGGTTTCTGATTTATTCCGTTGTGCATTGCAAGTTATTTACTCAGTAATATTTATGTTTCATAGTTCAGAATCAGATCTGTGTATTGTTGTTTTGTTTCTAGGTATAAAAATTATTAGATGAAGAAATTAGTTTGTTGAGTTTAAGAAAAAATAACATTACCTGAAAACTGAAGGAAGTAGCGAAAGTGAGAGCACCCAGATCTACTTTTTGGGTGAGTCATTCACCTAGAAGATATCCTTCTTATGTTGCGTTGATGTCTGATATCATTGATGCAGAGCCTTCCATCTTTGAGAAGGCTAATGCAGAGCAAGTATGGCATGATGCCACAGTTGAGGAGAATAACTCCATCCTGAAGAAGGATGTATGCCAGATTGTGTTGAGACCAGTGAGAAAATCTGTGATAGATACCAAGTGGCTGTACAAGATTAAGCATGCAGCAAATGGCAGCATAGATAAGTACAAAACCATATTCAAAGCCAGATATTTCTCTCAAAAAGAGGGAGTTGACTATGAGGAGACTTTTGCTCTAGTTGCAAGGTATGCTTCTATCAGAGTAAACATGCCTATTGCATTAATTTTTCGTTTCCTTTATACCAGATGGATGTAAAGACTGCTTTTCTGAATGGTTTGCTGGAAGAGGAAGTATACATTAATCAGCCAAGAAGTTTTGAGGTGTATGGGCGAGATACCCATGTGTGCAGGTTAAAGAAGGCCCTTTGTGGGCTGCAGTAGGCACCACATGCATGGTACTCGAGGATTGATCAGTACTTATTCAAGTTGGGCTTCACCAAGACTGCAGCATATCCAACAATGTATTATTTATATCATAAATCTGATTTGCCTGTTTTGGTCATGTAAGTAGATGCTCTGTCTTACAAGTAGTTCTGAGAAGCTCATGAATATAGAAGGACATGCTTATGATTGATTCACCTAGAAGATATCCTTCTTATGTTGCGTTGATGTCTTATATCATTGATGCAGAGCCTTTCATCTTTGAGAAGGCTAATGCAGAGCAAGTATGGCATGATGCCACAGTTGAGGAGAATAACTCCACCCTGAAGAATGATGTATGCCAGATTGTGTTGAGACCAGTGAGGAAATCTGTGACAGATACCAAGTGGCTGTACAAGATTAAGCATGCAGCAAATGGCAGCATAGATAAGTACAAAACCATATTCATAGCCAAATGTTTCTCTCAAAAAGAGGGAGTTGACTACGATGAGACTTTTGCTCTAGTTGCAAGGTATGCTTCTATCAGAGTAAACATGTCTATTGCATCAATTTTTGCTTGCCTTTATACCAGATGGACGTAAAGACTGCTTTTCTGAATGGTTTGCTGGAAAAGGAAGTATACATTAATCCGCCGAGAAGTTTTGAGCTGTATGGGCGAGATACCCATGTCTGCAGGTTAAAGAAGGCCCTTTGTGGGCTGCGGTAGGCACCACATGCATGGTACTCGAGGATTGATCAGTACTCACTCAAGTTGGGCTTCACCAAGAATGCAGCATATCCAACAATTTAGTATTTATATCATAAATCTGATTTGCTTGTTTTGGTCGTGTAAGTAGATGCTATGTCTTACAAGTAGTAGTTCTGAGAAGCTCATGAATATAGAAGGACATGCGTATGATTGATTCATGTGGTGGAAAATCCAAACTACCAATATATATGTTACACGGGATATGTTTAGAAGAGATTTCTTATTAAAAGGTTTCAAGACATTGAAGCAAAAAAACGTCTTTGCTAAACTTAATCAACTACAACACAAGGGAATAGTAGAAGACTACACTCATGAGTGGGAAATACTCACAACACAAGTATCGGAGCTATCTCCAAATCAATTAATGTAAACATATTTAGCTGGTATAAGCAGAATATAAGAACCAAGATTGAGATGCATAACCTAAAATCCATTGAAAAGGTAAGATATTAGGCCAAACATGCAAAAACGAATCTTGCAAATCAATGCCTAGTATCTTTCATGTCAACAAAGCTTTATAACTCAACGCCGAGCTTCCACTCCACCAAACAAACAATGTTCCAAATACACATATCCCCACTTATGCAACCATACATCGGAAAAGTGGGAACACAAGTGCCTTGGGTGTTAGTTTTTGGTTGCTCTGAGTTGTTCTCCTGGGAAGAGGGCACAGGATTGTTGAAGGGGATTCCTTGCAGGATGGGTGTGCCAGGTGGGAGAGATTCCCTTACACCCCTCTGATAGATTCTTTACAATTATGATGCATGGCATCTTCTATTTTTGGTCAGTGTAAGGTTATGACTTCCTCTTACACATTATGACGCATTTATGATGGGAGCTACACATGCTAAGTAGGGCGCATCACTTGAGGAGAGAATCCTTGTCACATGTGGCAGATGATTCCTTTCATGAAGGATATTATTAGCCATTACTTTTGTAACCACTCATCCCTCTTTTGCCAAGTTTAACTTAGTAAGGGAGGGCACACCGGTTAGGCTTATATATAGTGAGCTTGAGTAGAGTGATTATACAAAGAGAGTGCCTAATGCTTGTGATTGTAGTCCCTTAAGGACAGTAATGTAACTTTTATATTGTGTGAATGAGAAGATCGTGACTGTCATTCAAAACTTCTGTTTGCTTTCCACTATATTCATGATGCTGATTTATTATATCTAGTTTCTATCTGTTTGCAGGGCTAATCTCATCCTCTGATATGTCATGTCTACACTCTTGAGTTGAGCACTCAACAGTTATGTTTATGCATAGAAAAAAATTTCGATTGCTGTTTCCAGTCTTTTTGTTTTAGCTGTTGGTTAATTCTATGAGTGCAGATCCGTGTATTAGGTGGATGTAAAATTACAACACTGAGTGCAAGGAAAAATGGGCACCTGACCATAAGTTCAAACCCAAGGAACTGTATTATTGCAACAGTGATAACAGTGACAACAGTAATTCATAGAGTTCATAGGATTCCCTAACTTAGAAGATGAAGGTGAGCACAATATGGCAATTGACATAGCTTCAGGAAACAAAGAATCCACCCCAAAGATGTCATTAGCATCCATCAACTACATCCAACAACTTAGCAGTAACATAATGTTATTTAGAAATAAATTATTCAATCAAAGCAAGGTCTCACTTACGCTGACAAAAGAACAACATAAATATGTTCCACTTCATCAAAGACACCTGGATAGGACTCAACCAKGAACTAGGACAAAAAGATAAGAATTGTTACCATAGTCAAAAATATTGGATGCAAGGGGTGTTATGGATAGTATCAAACAAATGGCTGGAATGCGACTTCTCTTGTTGATGCAAAATTTGAAGGATTTTCATGCTGTAATTGATGTYAGGGCAAAGAAAGTTATTGTGTTCGCATCTGTTTTAGAGTCCATCTCAAAATCAAACATGAATGGTACTATTGAAGACAGTTTTATGTCATTCTAGAGAGATCTTGAATGCCGCAAAAAGACTCTCCATGCCTATACCGAGATATGTGTCTTGTGTTGTGGGATGTTCTATTGAAGGCCCCATATCTCCATCCCGCATAGTAGATGTTGAAAGGGAGCTTTATGAGCTGAGATGTTATCATGTTATGATATCTCTCTTGGGGATGCCATAAGTGTTAGTACTCCTGGTAACATCATTCCCATGCTTGGTGTTGTAAAGAATGTTGTGCCTATCGAAAAGCTTGTAGTTCAATTCCACAATACATATGGACAATCACTTGCAAATATTCTTGTTTCACTACAGATGGGAATTAGTGTAATTGGCTCATCGATATCTGGACTTGGAAGGTGTGCATATGCCAAAGGTGCCACTAGCAAGGTAGCAACTAAAGATGTTGTGTATTTACTTAATGGTCTTGGGTTGAAGACAAATGTTGGTCTTAGTAAACTGCTTTCATTGGCATATTTTATTTGCAAACATTCAGGCCACCGGTATGGCTCAAAAGAAGGAATAGCATTGCACAGAGGCACAAGATATCACTCAAAGATGACTGAGTTGCATGTAAAGTGCATGTGCAAAGTACATTGTGCTTTTAAGGGAGCCAAACACTACAGCTATAGCTACCAATGACCTTCTTGAATTCAATCCTAGTTTCAACAAATTGAATATAATTAAGATTCATTTTCTACCAGTGGATGAGAATAAGAAAGTGTATGAGAGGAATAAAGTCATTAAGCTTGTTGATAAAGATAGAAGTCATGCCATCGAGGCTGCAATAGTTCATATTATGAAGAGTAGAAAAGTCTTAACTTGACCCATGAGTTCCAATACAATAAGTGTGATGATTAGAACATATGACAACGCTTCGAGGACAAAGCGTCTTGAAAAAGGCGGCAATGTTAGGTATACATATATATTAATAAAAATAGACATAATAAATATAACACAATAGTACACTAATAAATAATAAAGATAATAATAAGTATGTCATGACTATTCATTAAGGCACCCCTTAGAAATATATTTATACATGGGGTCTGGCCTCAATGTATCAATCATTCAATGATTCATCTATATATTAAATTTTATTTCCTATTTGAATATTAATTATAAACGTATCATCTCTGACAGTGTAAGGCCCTCCATAGCCAACTCCAATAAGCCTTTACAAATGTCCACTCCTCCTAACCTAGAGTCAATAAATTTTAGCCAACTCCAATAAGCCTTTACAAATGTCCACTCCTCCTAACCTAGAGTCAATAAATTTTACCAATGCCTCCTTCACCACAAGAAATGCTTCTTTATCTCACAAAGGAGACATGAACTATGTGCATCCCTCCGCCATTCCCCAAAAAACTTTTGGTGCACCCTCTTCCTGTTAGGGTCCTAACCCGCACATAGGTAGATCAATATATTAGGATGTAATAAAGGTCAATATTAATAAGGCCTTTCAATAAAATAGAATAAGGCGGATGTAAGAAGACCTAATAGAAGCTTCTGCTTCTAGAAGGATCTTCCTCTAGATGCTTCTCTTGATAGACATATTTAGTATAAATAAGGGTCGAAGGTATGAAAACCCTAGCTTGGAGATTATTGTAACAGAGCACTACTCGACTGGAGGTTGCCCCTTCGAAGAGGCTCGTGAACATTGCTTTCTAAATCAAAGTGTTATTTCTGTTGTTGTTCTTATATCATTTATGTGTTATTGTGGAGATTATGCTGGTTATATTACTGTTCTTCTGCCATTTCTAGCATTTTATTTCTGTTCTGCATACTTTTTATAATGGTATATTACAAGTGGTATCAGAGCACTTTCCTTGGCAGAAATTGTGGGAAATTTTTTTCAGGGTAGAGACGTATTTCGGCGTCTTTAAGCCACAGAGATCTGTCGTTACGCGCATAAACCCGCGGTTGAGGGATTCATACACGCAGGAAATACAAGTGGTTCTTAAGCGCACATCTGTTGGCCACCCTTGTAACCCCTGTTGGAACCCCTTCGAGTGGTAGCACATCAGACAGCACCTATGTACGGATCGACCTAGATTTCCTGAAGCCCTCTTTAGATAAACCGATCGGCCGCTTGATTGTTATAGTGCCACCGAGAACAGCACTTGGGAAGATACTCTCTAGTACCTAGGTAGTCGTGTAGTACAGCTAAGGGTACGGTCTATCCTCCTTAGTTAGTGCCCTGAGATATTGGGCCGAGTACTACTGTTGGACCCCGCACGTATATCAGAGAGCTATAGCACAGGGCAAACCCTTGTTTGTAGAACCCTTGAATACCTAACCTTTGGGGGACAGAAACATAAACAAATTAAAACAGACAAGATCTATTGCCGCGCAACTNTGGGGGACAGAAACATAAACAAATTAGAACAGACAAGATCTATTGCCGCGCAACTGTGTTCGGGTTGCCAAGTAAATACACATTTGTTCTGGTTAAGCATTTGGGGATTTCATCGTTGCAGTATTCTTCAGACCGGAGTATAACTCCGCAGGTGTTATAAAAAAAAAAAAAGTCTGGAAATTTGTTCACCATTATTTGAGACCTATTCCATTGGATTCATCTCTTCGCCCTTATCACATTCCTCCATATCATTTTTCGGCAAAATTTTTGACCCCGCCCGCCCCTTTTCAGTTCACCCATCCTCGTGGCCCATTCCCGTAGCCAAGACCTGGAAGCTCGCTTCAACACCGTGCAATCTGGTTTCCTCGAGACCCAAAAAGAAGTGAAACAACTCAGTGCTATTGTTGCCTCCATCAATTCATCCATCAATACAACCATAAATGCAACCATGCAGTCCTCAATGGAGGAAGTCAAACAAGAACTGACCACCCAGCTTGAATCTGTCTTTGCATCACTCTGCACCAAATTGAAGATCCCTACAGATGACCCTTTCTCTGATGCACCTCCAAAGACTGAAGGTGAACATTCCTCCCATTCCCATACCTTTCAACCCCATCACTTTCAACGTGACCTACGCCTTCAACATGACCTACGCCTTCCGTGGGTCACCCAA
>JASDQU010028493.1:35956-54527 GCA_032191745.1 Picea mariana
AGAGGGGGTCAAAGTGGTGAATACCAATAAAGCAACAAATGAAGAGGGTTTCTAGGCCAATTTCTTCAAGCAAGGTTCTGCACTCCTCAATGATCAGCTCGTCGGCCTTTTTAACCATGTTGTCAACAAAAGGTTTCCATAGACTTGGTCCCATCACACTATCCACCTAATCCACAAATCAAGGTCCACTACCAATCACAACAATTAAAAGACGATCATGGTTGGTCACACATTCTTGAAGCTCTATGCCATACCCTTTACCTGAAACTACCTAAGGGGCTCGAGTGGAGACACCTACGTACGAAACGATGGTTCGGATTCAGACCCGAGCATCAAAACATTGATCACATCCTTACACTCCAAGCTATCATTGAGAAGGTGAGGCATCCCTCTTCAAAAGTCTATTGTTGTTTTGTCGACTTTCGAAAGTATTTGAATCAATCATATGGGAGGCAATTGTTCCAAAGGCTTAGAGACATTACCATTCTATGATTTTGGCCTTGGTCATCTCTGCACAATGCATGAGGTTTCAAAGTTTATCATGAGCACTGTTGGGGTCAAATAGGGATGCCCCCTATCCCCCGCCTTATTCGAGATTTACATTGATGAGTTTGAATCCTTTCTTCATGAGCAAAAGCAGGATGGTGATGGTTTCCTTCTCCATCAGAATGAGTTGGAATCCTTTCTTCATGAGCATATGCAAGATGGTGATGGTTGCCTTCTTCATCAAGTTTTGATCTCCATTGTTAATGGTGCGATCTTCTTGGCCTCCTACCATGAGGGCCTACAAAGATAACAAGATGCATTGAAATTATTTTCCAACCTTCAACAATTGACAGTCAACCTCGGTATATCATCATCAACAGGACAAAGAACATCCTCATAGACCATCATTTCTTTTTCAAAGGGAAGGAGATTCAGATCACCAATTCCCATACGTACTTGGGATTACACTGCTCTAGACCTTGTTTCAGTTAGAGGCACACTCTTTATCCCTTGCTCAACAAGGGCTACAGGTCCTTAGCTCTACTTGAGAGATAGTGTTTCCAGCACCACTTCCAAGACATCTTGTCCAAGATGTTTCTATTAAAAACTATTATTCAGCCCTCAATTCTTTATGGTTCAAAGGTTTGGGAGCCTAGTTTACTTGAGTTTGAATGGGCCACTACTGAGAGGGTCTGAACCCTTCGCCTTCAGTGCATTATCAACCTTATACGGAAAATAACACCAACAAGCCTTTATGGGTGTGAGGGTGTACCTATCCTTCCAACCCGTGAGCTACTCCAAGAATCTTGTCGATTACCTAATAATAGATAGATGTAATATGAGCATACCTATGGCCTTTAGCATATAGTCTCTCCAAGACAATTTCTTCCTGGTGCTCCTCTCGGATAGAGGCACCAAGAGGTAGCCAAACAACAACACTTCATCAGTGGTTAGATCTATGAGACCTAAAGAGGCAACCTGAGATCAGCCAACAAGGCCATTAGAGAGGTGTTGCCTTAGATCTTGGGATAGTGCACATGACACCAACAAACAAGGGACTTCCTCCAGATCTCAATATAGGGCTACCTCTTCCAAGCAGCAAGACATATCTCAAACCAAATCTCCTAGTTCTTCTGGATCCCCGAGTCAATGTTCTATCATTACCTTCTTCTCTTTAGCCTTAAATGCTAAGAGAGAGAGCATCAAGGGTTGTTGATCATTGCCCCTCAAGCAAGACAACATCGCCCTCTCCCTTACTAGAGGTTTTGTTAGGTCCTCTGCAATGCTTACATGTTTATGCACAATCGCTCTGTTTTTCCATTTCATGGTTTTAAACTAGAGATCTTATCTAGCATAACATATTTTAGATATGTTTTTACCATGATTTTATATGATTTTATAGGAGTGGCCTTTGTGCTCCCACTTTGTATTAAACACTATTGTACTTAGTAGTCCCTTTTACCTATTTGCGATCAATAGTTGGACATTCATAAAATTATCTTATCTTATCTTTTCTCTACCCATCATCCTTGCATGGTTCAATGTCTGCCCCCTCTAACTTGAGAATTTGTTCAATGTATTCTTACCCTACATCATATTCAAAGTTTCACTCACTCAACTGTTGGTCGAGACCAATACTAGTACTTGGCCTATTGCTCATCAAAGTCCATTGCTTTGGCTAGCCCCCCTAAGCAAGCACATTATTGGTTTGTAGGGGTTTTAAATCTCTTGGAATCAATAAGTATTTCTATGGATTGCTTCCCTCCATTCAGATACTCGCTTGATGCACCTAGCCACCTCTTACCTACAAGGCAGGAATTGAATAAGATCACCCAGGATGACATACACAAGCAGTTCATACCAGATGAGTTGCATCCAAAGATGGCCTACTATGCAGAGCAATTTGTGTAGTTGAGAGACGACTTCATTGTCAGGCCTCCATACACACATTGCCATTTGATGCATGCTCTTCGTATTGCTTTAGGCCAATTCAAAGTAGGTTCACACAAACTCTAGGTGGAGAACGAGCACCAACTTAACTGGTCGAATAGGATCTGCTCTTTATGTCATCTTAAGGAGGTTGAGACAGAAGAGTAGTTCATATTCCGATGTCTCATCTATTACGAGGTCTGAGGGTGATTCGACTGCATATTCGAGGGCTCAAAGACCCTCTCCAATTTCTTCCACTATCCAAACTAGATATGCCTAGCTTTATACATGAAGGAGACGTTGCATTCAAGTCCCAAAAATCTTCAACCACTCCCTAGAACAACCTCCTCCAAGATGATCACTTCCTTTCTTACGGTGCTCCAATCTGCCAAGGGTACCAAGAGATAGACATATAGCATCCTTTAACCAGATTCTAGATCAATGAGAACTCAAGGAGCCTTCTCTACTTCCTAGAGACCTCAACGGTGTTGCCATTCTAGATCTCATACAAGTTTGTTTGAGACTTAATGCTAAGTTGCAAGAAACATCTAGTACAAGGCCATACCAAGCTCGTTTATGTACCAAAACGTGGAAACGCATGTGGTACAACCTTGAAAAGCGTTTCCAACCATACGATCATGTCCCACATGTGGGAAACGCATTTTGTACAGCTGGAAACGTCTTTTCGAGCCGTACCGACATTCATACAACATGTTTCCAACACTAAGTCACCCTATTTTGACTTGGTTTGACTCGGGTTTTTACTACGGCTTAGTTTTTTCCTAGGTTTGACCAAAAATGCTAGCAATTAATGGTAATGCTAAATTATTAAAGTAAAAGGATAGAAAAGGAAAAAGATGGCCATTACTTGTTTAAGGACGTTTGAGAGTGGAATCAGTAAACTTAACAGCTTTCAAGATTGCAACATTTTCATTGGATTCTATCATGTATGAGGGTATCGGATTGGCATTTAATCAAGAGAACCAAGCCCTTTATGTACCCTAATGTTGGTGGCATTGATTGTTGAACTCCTTTGTCATGGCCTTGGCAAAAATGTACCCTTCACTCAAGCCAAAATCATTGATTAGGCATGTTAAGCTTTTTCTACCATATTTTAAGGCCTGGGTTAGGTAATTTCATAAAAATTGAATGTTGTTGATTGATGTCCCTAGAGGATCGAGGTAGAGGCAAGCGCTAGATGAGGAGGTAGAGGGTGATACTAATGATGAGGATCCCAATATAAGTGATGGTGGAACATTGCTCGTCATATATGTTTGTTATTTAAATGTTTTTGCTCATTTATTCATAATGCTTTCTTTCAAAGTTTCAATATAATGTGATATTTATAAAATAGCACATTATATATATATATATATATATATATATATATANGTTTCCCCTTTTCCAAATTTTTGAGGGGTTGCATTTTTAGTGTTTATTTATTCATAATGCTTTCTTTCAAAGTTTCAATATAATGTGCTTCCAAATTTTTGAGGGGTCACGTTTCTAGCATGTTGTTGTTTTGAAAACTCGTACCCATTTCCCCATATCATGCAACTTAGGCTCAATGTCAAGTTGCCTCCTCCATACAACAACACTCAACAAACTCCAAGTCTAGATGTTAGGGGAGTTGACTTTAGCAAATTCTAATATGCAAGCATTCTTTGTATTTCGAGTGTTGGATCCATTTTTCTTCTAGATTAACTTTTCACTATCATTTATGAATCTTCGGATCTTAGCTTAAAACAATGTTTTAAATTATGCATCTTGCTTTATATAGGAGCCGCTTTTGTGCTCCCTCTTTGTATCAGCACTACTATACTCAACAATACCATTGACCAACTTTTGTGGCCATCTATTGGACATTAATAAAATTATCTTATCTTACCTTATCAACAAGCAGTCGTTCGATCCATGTGACAACACTACCACTTTATCTAACCACCAGCGCATTTGGTTCTCTTTGTCTTAGGAGTAGAGCAAGTGTATGTGCCCCAATCTATTATATTTTGAATGTCTCTCATCTACAGAGCCCACATTTTCTAGCCTACATTCACACGGTGTGGAATCTCATCCCCGACCACACAAAGACTTTGGTTGGGTTACTTGGTGGGCTGATGTTATTTCCCAAAGTGTAGCCTCCTTACAAGGCTATGGACGCCAAATAGCCAAAATCCAATGGGGTGGAAATTATGTTATTTGCCATCAGTTAAATGACCTCATAAGCAACCTGCAACGGACTCCATATGATGAAGATAAGCAAACTTGAGCGGCAAGGCTACATCACTTACTACAGGTGGATGATATCCACCAAGCAAGAGGTGCATAGTTTTGTCCTCGGGTTCACTAGCTAAAAGCAAACAATAGGACTACCAAAGCATTCTCCAAAGCCCTAGCCACCAACGAGGCTAGGGAAATCATTTCTACCCTGAAGTTAGCCATGGGGTATATAACCAACCAAGAGGACATTAAGCAAGAGTTTGTGAAACATTACATGATGGTGTTCCAATCCAAGGAATGTCCCTTCATCCTAGCTATGATTAAATCGCTCGAGTTTTTGGGCCATCCTTTCTCAACTATGTTGAAAACCTCTTTGTGGAGACCTCAACTTGTCTCTCTATTAATTGTTGTAAATCGGAGGAAATCAGGTTGTTCAGGTCCATTAGGAAAGGGTGTCCCTTAGCTCCATACTTGTATGTCATGGTTGTTGACGTGCTAGGGTGTTCGCTCAATTCCAAAGTTAGTCTATGCCACATTCAAAGTATTCCTCTCTCGGATTCAAAGTCTAACCTATTATTTAATGGGCATTTTTTCAATGATTCTTTCGTGATTATTTCAAAAGACCAACAAGCCTAGACTCGTACCATTAAGTGCCTAACCATTTTATGTGCTACCTCAAGGTCAAGTATACCATAGACCAAGGCTCAATGCTACAAAGAGAGCCAATGCCCTGTCCTTGAATGGCTTTCATCTCAAAGCTAGACTTGGATTCAACCAGGCCAAATCTTTAAGTACTTGGGTTTCCCTTTAGCCTTCCAAGCCTCTCCTAAGGAACTATGGGAAGTAGTGGTGCAAAATGTCGAGAAGAAGATAGATAAGTGAATCACTAAACCCATGGCGTTAGCAATGAAATTCCAAATCTGCACCAAAGTGCTAGCAATAACCCATGTCCACTACAATCCATGTTGGGTCCCATCAAAGGCAATGTATGTACACTTTGAAAAGGCTCTTCGCAATTTTTATAGGCTAAACATGATCAAAGGCCAAGTTCTCACCAAGCCAATTGGGAGTTCTGTTCTAATCCGCGGTAATTTGGGGGATTAGGTATCATTAGATCCAGGGTTCAAGCCCATGCATTGTGTGCCAAGCGGGTGGTTTGCATTGGGGAAGGCAAAGACGCCTAGAAAGTGCTTCTTTTTCATCATATCGGGCAAGGGGTATCGTTGAGCAAAAAAACATGGCAAGGCATTTCTCTTCAAACTATCTTAGTAACCCCCTCAAAGATCGAAATTCCAGGTAATTTTGTTATACAAAGTATTTGGAGGTCCTTGGAAGCACTCAAACCCTTCCTAACATGGAAAGAACCCTCTCTTAGAATTAACCTCTCTTTTAATCGTCACTTCTTATGTTGGTCATCTTTGATTCTTTAGCAGGTAAGTTGTTTGTTGAATCCTCCGGGTTCTTAACCCTAAGCCTCTTTTGGCCAGGCATCAACTTGGTAATGATTTGATGGTCTATCTAGGGGGATCCCATGGGCCAAGCTCAAAAGGAAGCTTTCTCTTGCCAACATTGATAATATTATTATGCATTACATCCAGGGGCTCATCCTTGGTGAGTTGGTGTTAAAACTTGGCCTTCCAACACCTCATACCTAGTGGCGAGATTGAAAATGGTATACGGCGACCGCTTTTCTCAAATATAAGCTAGCCATGAAATACAAATGGCTCTGCACCAAGCCTTTACTCGAAGGTCCACTAAACAAAGTTTGGAAAATCCAAGCAAATCCTTAGCTATTTCACTTAAACAATATTTTGAACCCCATTCTTGAACCAAAAAAAATTGTATGGAGCTTAGCGATGGGAGGTCTCCCTATGAATAAAAAGATAGCATACTTGGGAGTGTAAAACCCATGTCCATGATGTGGGCGTGCAGAAACTTTGAAGCACCTTTTATGATTATGTCCCCTTGCTTAGGACATATGGACCTGGGTAAAGTTTCTTCATCAACAATATTTTACTACTTCCTTGAACTAGCGGGCTACCTTGTTAGGGAACAGCCTCTCGTGGGCCATTGAATTTCAGGTCACCTAGATCTCTTCCAAATAGAATCCCTCTTTTGGATCTAGAAAAGAAGAAATGATGCTTTGTTTAATGTTGTTGTTTCATCACATCAGTTCTCTTGGTTTGATGCAACGTTGATGTCTGCCAACTTGCTATTGCAAATTATTGTACAAATCCACAAGTACAACTATAGACGGAGCATCTATAGCAACATCTTGACTATTGGCACAAGGCCCCATGTATGACAAGCAAAGTGCCTCCAAAACCTCCTAGCCCCTTTGGCCTACCTAGTATGCAAGGACCACCTTTTCAACCTAGCTCCATTGGGTTGAACCACAACAAGCCCCACCGCAAGGATGGACAACAACCTCTGGAGCAGAGGGAGTGCACATAGTTTCTCTGTTGAATCCCCTTGACATGTCAAATAGTTTCTCACTCTAGCACTAGCTATCACGAAGGGTATTGTTACAACAAAATATAGCACCCCCACATGATGTAAAGTCCCAAGCATCAAGAGGCTAGTTTGTGCAACTAAGGAATTCTACCCACTGTCACCTCAATAGCTCTTCCTCTCTCTTTACGTTGACTCTTCTCCAACTCAGGGGGGCTCCCCTAAAATGTAAGATTGCTAGACTATAGAACGAGGGCACAAGGTGATTTAGTGAAGAGTTGGCCTAAGAAAAACAGGTGGTAGTTTTAGTATATGAAACAGGATGGCAATGGAAATGGGATAAAGACAAGAGGAGAATGAGGAGGAAACTTTGTGACCAATGTCTTCTACATGTGGGGCTCAAATATGTTCTTCAACAAATACATCACCCATTTTTGAAATATAATATGAGAGTGGCTCATGGGATAGAGGACAAGGATGCAATTTATCCTTGATATGAGCAAGTTTCCTTCTAATATATTTTACCATGTAAGCATAAACATCATTTGTATATCTCATCTTAATCTCAACCAAGAAAGAACTTGAAGGGTTCTTCATTGGCAATCATCAAACCAACAACCTTCTCTTCTACTTTAGCACAAATATCAACTCAAAAATATGTTTCATACAAATCTATTACATGATCCTCATTACAATATCCACACATCCAATAATTCTAACATTTCTTAAGATATGGAAATGACCTTGTCTCTTGAGGGTTGAAATCACAATACCACTCCCTTGCATTATTTCCAATCAAATAAAATGCAAAAACTATCACCATAATATCTTTATGGACAATATTATTTTCTACAATAAACTTCATGAATGATAAAAGATGTATAGAAACCAAATGGAATTGTCACCAAAATCTTGGAACATGATGAATCCAAATCCAAAGCTGAAGATGATCTGGAGATCCAGGAATGCATGAAAAATCCAAAGGGGTAAACAAATCTTCTCAAAACTTCCCTTTGGATGGAAACATTAATTCAAATCYKMAAATGTTGAAATCTGAAAATACATGCATACCATAATACCTCATACAAAATCTGAAATGTGGAGTAGCCAAGGTGAGTTTTTCAAGTGTTTGTTTGTTGTCCTCGCCTTCAAAATCAGCAAGCCATCAAATATAGAGTCAACATATGAGCAAGAGATCTTCAGAAGACACACTCATAAGATGTCAAATGTAGCAAGACTACAAATCTGGGCAATGGATTTTGTCCTGACAATAGTGCCAAAATGTTACAACAAAATCTAGCACCCCCCACATGATGTAGAGTCCCAAGCATCAAGGGGCTAGTTTGTGCAACTCAAGTAGGTTACCCATTGTCACATAAGTAGCTCTTCCTCTCTCTTTAGGTTGGCTCTTCTCCAACTCAAGGGGAGCTTCAATAAAAGGTACGATTCCTAAGCTATAAAATGGGGGGCTAAAACCATCATCCATATCCAAGATTAGCATATATACCCAAAACACACGATAATGAGATAGTATGGTCCACAACCATCAATAAATACAACCAAGGGGTGATCAACAAGGCAAACACATGTGAGAAGACCACCAAGCAGCAAGCACAATCATCCAACCAAGCCAAGGGCCTCCAAGGAACCAGCAGCAAATCCCCATCAATGTGATGAAAATCACAAAGTGGAACCTCATACAATATGAGGTGTAACAGGTCCCAAGCCACCCAAGCCACCTATTGATGGGTGGGATACCATGCTTATTGATGTTGACCCTCTAATGATTGGATGGGGCAAGTGAAGGTTTTTGAGGAACTAGAAGGATGCCCAATAGGCATGTCTTTGACCTCTTGTTGGGCTCTAAGTTTACTTTATCAAAGTTGTCCTTGTTGTTTTAGGACAGCAAACAGGTCTGAAATTTCTGCCATGAATTCTGCCTTCAAACTGATGGTTAAGTGCTCTTTTAAGGTGCCCTTGCAAGTGGTTTTAGAACTGATGTTAGCACATGCAAATACCATAAAACAAATTACACTCCTCTAGGATCTTAACAAGCTCCTAATGTTGATATACAACTAAGCAGACATGAAAAATAAACAAGTGTAATTTTTGGTCAACATGGCCCTGGACAAAACCCCCCCGAGGAAAACCAGATTGAGATATATGTATATATATGAAGTGTCTCAAGCATGGAATACAACCAGTAAGCAAATACAATGGAACCTGTACACATAGCAAGCTCCTCTCAAGAGTTGCTAGCAAGTTCCTTGAGAAATACGCCCAAGAAGGGCACCCTCCTCTTTGTTGTCCAAGTTAGACCACTAATGTGCCCTTGACATTTCCTTTGGTTGATTGAAAAACCCTTGCACACAAATTGCCTCTTGTATGTTGCCTCAACCATGCACCAATCAAATCTGCAAAAGCCTCACTCCAACATGTGCCTACAAGCTTGTGCCCTCTCTCCTCAAGTGCTCCCTCCACCAAGCCATAGCACACACTAGCAAATAATGGAGCCTCAAGCCTCCTTGCACCCTCCATGAATGAAGGCACCCAAGCTAGCTCCACCCAATGCTTCCATTCTCATCTCTTTGCTCCTCTCGAAACTCTCCAAGTGAACAAAACAAGAATGAATGCCTCTCTTGCCCCTTGCGCCCTTCTTTAGCCATCCTTAGCCAAACCTAGAGATTGATGACCAAGATCATCTCTTGCCATCTCTAATCAATGGGTGAGATCTTCTCACAAGTATCTCACTTAGAAACCCATTTTTGGTTAAGTTTCCTAAGTTTGCCTCATGTCCATTAATTCACCTACAAAGTGAATTAATAGTCACTTTTGCAAGTGACAAAATTTCACTTTTGACTTAAATCTCCTAAGTCAAAGTGAAATTAGAACATAAAGGTAAAGTACAAGGGTCTAATCATTTCCCTCTTGTGGTTAGAGAGACAAGGGGACCACTTCCCAAGGTAACTCAACACTCCCTCTTACCGAGGAAAGTGTTTCTCACCAAACCCATCTTGTCTCTTAAGTAGACATGCTTGCCTCTTGGCAAGGCCTTGGTGAGAATGTTTGTCACCTGCTCATCAGTCAAAATATACTGAAGCTGAACTGCCCCACGATGAACCCAATCTCTGATGAAGTGATACCTGATCTCAATATGCTTCGACCTGTCATGAAATACTGGATTCTCAGAGAGTTTGATACAACTCTGATTATCAGAGTGAATGACTGTTAGAGACAACTCCGGACCAAATAAACCAACCAGCAACTTAGGAAGCCAAATGGCCTCGCAACTGGCTGCCATGTACTCTGCCTCTGTTGAACTCAAAGCTATTGACTTCTGTTTCCGGCTAAACCAAGAAACAAGTCCTGACCCCAACCCAAAACAACACATTAAGGTGCTCTTCCTGTCAATGGCACATCCTGCCCAGTCTGAGTTTGTGTAGTCAACCAAACTCACTCCATCTCCTCTAACATAGTCCAAACCGAAATCCATTGATCCTGCAATGTACCTCAAAACATGCTTTGCCCCAATCTAGTGAACACTCCTAGGCTCCACCATGTACTGGCTGAGAGTGTTCACGGCAAAACAAATATCTAGTCTAGTGTTGACCAGATACATCAACAACCCGATCAACTGCCTGTATCCTGTAGCATCCACCAAACCGGAAACTGAAGCACTAAGCTTCTTCCAGTTGGTGACCATAGGTGTAAACATGGGCCTACAGTCCTCCATATGAAATTTGCTCAAGATGTTTGTTGCATACTTCCCTTGTCCCAGAAAGATATGACCCTCCTACCAAACCTCCATGCCCAAGAAATAGTGCATCAATCCAATCTCTATCATCTCAAACTCTGATGCAAGATTCATCTTGCACTCAGCTATGAGATGTTTCGCTCTCGTGATGAACAAGTCATCCACATACAGTATGAGAATAAGCATATCCTCACTTCGAATGATATAGTAGAGGTTAGGATCTTCCTCGCTCTTTTCAAACCCCATGTGAAGCAAATAAGCATCTATCTGTCAATCCCAAGCTCGAGGAGCTTTCTTCAGACCATACAATGCCCTTCTCAAAAGGCACACTGAGAATCTCTCTCCAACACCTCAAACCCTTGTGCCTGCTCTATGTACACCTCCTCAATAAAGCCATTCAGAAATGCGGTCTTTACATCCATCTAATGTATCCTCCAACCCATCTATGCCACTATGGCAAAAATGCTCTAAATAGAAGTGTATCTCGCAACTGGTGCGAATGTCTCATCATAGTCAACTCCCTCTATCAGAGAGAATCCTCGCGCCACAAACCGGGCCTTGTGTTTCTCTATGCTGCCATCTGCAGCATACTTGGTCTTATACAACCATCTAGAAGTCACAATTGATTTCCCCACTAGCTTCGACACCACCTCCCACACATTATTGCGCAGAATGGAGTCATACTGCTCCAGCATGGCCTCTCACCAAACCTGTTGGTCAAATGCCTGCGCAAATATCATGGGCTCTGAATCTGTGATGCTCATCACCATCGCCAAGTAGGACCCAAGCCTCTCTAGTGCTTCGCTCTCTCTGAACAGTCTCTTGGGCTCTCAAACATTCTCCTTGACTTCCTTTAGGGTCTCCTGAAACCATCTCAGTTTCTTCTTCCCTAGAGTAACTAAAGGAGAAGTGATATCTCCGCGCCCAAGAGTCTCGGCCTCAGATCTAATCCCAACACTATGAGATCCTAAAGCCTCTGCACCCTCTTCCTGAATACTCTGCAACTGTGATCCTGAAGCTGTGCAAGGTGACCCTGTCACCTGAGGCTGTGCCCCCTCTAATACATCAATCTAAGTCTCTGGGACCTCCTCAATACTATCTCTCGACTCGAGAGACCTCCTGAACGCTCTACCCTCCTGAAATCTGACATCTCTGCTCACCACCACTTTCCGTTGTGATGGAATGTAGATCYGGTAGGCCTTCRAGACCTATGAGTATCCAACTAAGATCCCTTGCTAGATTGTGRGATCTAGCTTTGTCCTCTTCTCTGAGGGGACATGAGAGTATGTCAAGCATCCAAAAATCTGAATACGCTCAACATCGGGCCTCCTACCAGTGAAGGCCTCCTCAGRAGTCTTCTTTGATCTAGGTGGATACTGGTGGCCACCCACCTGTTCCAAATTCCAACTGGCTCATCTTGACAGTTTTTAGTTCAGCACATTTCTCTATAATGGGGACATTTCTTTGTAATTGCGGGTTCTTCACTTACAGGGTTGTCCTGAAGCCCTACACAGCATCCAGGTGGATATTGGTGGCCGCCCACCTATTCCAACTGGCTTATTTTGGAATTTTTCATGTCAGTACTTTTTTTTATACTTTCAGGGCCGTTTTAGGGCTCTAAACAGTTTTTTCTTGGCTTGCCACAGCCAAACTGTAGACAAAGTCAGAGTTTGACTGCATAATGTGTAGTTCTTGAAAAGACCTTTCCGACGAGCTATCACACGCCTAAAACGGAGATCGTATGCAACAGTTACGACCCCAGGATGTTAATGTACTAACTTACCCCAACGGGGCCCACATGACTTTTGGCACTTCATCTCCTAGGGTTAGGTATTTGGATGTCTAGGGTTTTTGCATTCATGTTTATCATAAAAAGGCCTTTAGAGCCTCATTGTAATGATCTTGCGAATGAGCGTAGCCATCACATCTCTTCTCAGAGTTAAAGCTGCCACCATTCTAGCGAGTCTTGCACTCTGTATTTTTATAGTCTCTGTACATTTCTTTCATTAATAGAAATCATGTATTGTTGTATTTCTCTGTTTCTGGCAATATTTATGTGTATTTCATTGTAATATCTCTGCTTTCACTTCATTCCGAAAATAATCCGGATCATTCTTCCCCAAAACGCTGTGGGGACTCCTTTTCTGCAGATAAACTACAGCAGCACTCGCCTCAGCCCATAAGTATAAAGGAAGTGCCTGATCATGCAGCATTGATCTCATTGCACCTGTAATGGCCCTGTTCTTCCTCTCTGCAACCATGTTCTGATGGGGGTTGTAAGGCACGATCATCTGCCTTCTGATCCCTGCTTGGGTACAGAAGTCTACAAACTCTGTGGAGGCATACTCACCTCCATTGTCTGACCATAAGACCTTGATCTTCTTTCCTGTCTGGTTCTCCACAAGAGCTTTGAACTCTTGGAACCTCTAGAAGACCTCACTCTTGGCCTTCAGGAAATAGATCCAGGTCTTCCTGGAGTGGTCATCTATGAAAGTGAGATAATACTCACAACCACTCAAGGACACACAAGACATATGCCCACACACATCTGTGTGTACTAAATCCAGTATCCCAGTTGACCTGTTGCCACTGCTGGGGAAAACAACCTTGGTAAACTTACCAAGGGCACATCCTCTACACACATCTTGATGCTCTAAGTTGAGTTGTGGCACTCCTGTCACAACCTCTCTCAGACCTCAAAGAGCCCCATGATGTAGGTGATCCATCCTCCGATGCCATAACTCGCATAACTGATTGTTGTTGTCGCTACTCCTTGCCAAGGCATGCAGTGGCTGAAAAAATAATCTATACATTTTTCCATCCCTCACTCCAATCAACTTCCCTGAGGTGAGACGATACCCCTTAGGGTGTATGAGGACCTCTGTCCCTCTGAAGAACACCTCAAGAGTCATGTCCTAGAGGGTGGAAACTGAGATGAGACTCTTCTTCATCCTAGGAACATACAACACATCCCTTAATGATATGGGTGGCATAGTATCCCTCTGAAATGTCATTGTGCCACGCCCAACAACCCTAACAATGGTGTCATCTCCAAGTGCAATCTCCATATTGACCTCAAGATCTCTTAGATTAGTGAAGTGCTCTCTCACACCCGTCATGTAGCTCGAAGCTCCATTGTCTATATACCAGATGTTAGGTGGTGTCTCAACTGTCGTGCAACAAATAAGGAAGGCACACTCCCTCTTAAATTGTGTCGAAAACTCCTCCTCATCAGTTGTAGTTGTTGTACCACCCAGCCTCTTTTTCTGTTTGTTGGGACACTGTCCAACATAGTGCCCCATCTTCTTACAAGCAAAGCACTTCACTTTGCTCATATCTCTCTTCTGCCCACTGCCACTCTCTTGTGGCTTGGTCCCTCTCTTGGGACCTTGTCTAGCACCCTGACTAGTCTTCTTCTTGCCTTTTGTCCAAAGAGCAAGAACTTCCTCCCCTTCTGCAACATGTTGTTGGCCTAAAGATCTAGAGTTGCATCTCATCTCCTCATGTACGAAGTCATCCCAGAGTCTCTACCAACTGGGCATGGCCTCCCTGGCCACTATGCCTCGCACAAAATACCCCCAAGGTTTGGAGAAGTCGTTTAAGGTTGTCCTCACCAAAACATTGGGGTCCACAATCTCACCAACTGCTACCAACTCATCTCGAGTCTAAGTAAATCTCTCGAGGTATGAGATCACCGACTCTGACTTGAGCATTTGAATACTCCTGAGCTTCTCCTGCAGAACCATCTTCCGGTTCTAATTAGGACTCTGGTAGAGTTTGCACAATGAGTCCCACATCTCAAAGGAAAACTCCTTCCAAGTCAAATGGGGTATGACATGGTCTCTCACCGCATCACAAATAGTCCTCTTTGCCTTGGTGTTCCTCTTCCCGAACTCTGCTACCACCAAGGGAGCAGTGACAGGAGGAAGAACCACTGGAGCCTGAACTATATCCCATAGTTCAAGATCCTCCAAGACAAATACTATTCTGGTCTTCCAAGGGGACCAGTTGCTAGCTCCTACTAGCCTCTCCTCTGCCCTCATCTGAGTCACCGACATGACTGCCCACTGAAACTCAAACTGATGCTAAACACTGCAAAAGAGTACAGCTTCACTCATGTACACACAGGTGTGAAATGAGGCTGTCCACAACTGTCCAAAACAGTCCCAAAAAAACTACCCATTGTATGCTCTACAAATCAGCAAACTCTTAGCCACCTAGGCTCTGATACCATGAAGATTTTTGAGGAACTAGAAGGCTTCCCAACAGGTCTGTCTTTGACCTCTTGTTGGTCTCTAAGTTTACTTTATCAAAGTTCTCCTTGCTGTTGTTTTAGGACAGCAAACAGGTCTGAAATTTCTGCCAAGAATTTTGCCTTCAAACTGATGGTTAAGTGCTCTTTTAAGGTGCCCTTGCAAGTGGTTTTAGAACTGATGTTAGCACATGCAAATACCATAAAACAAATAACACTCTAGGATCTTAAAAATCTCCTAATGTTGATATACAACTAAGCATACATGAAAAATGAACAAGTGTAATTTTTGGTCAACATGACCCTAGACAAAACCCCCTGAGGGAAAACTAGTTTGAGATATATGTATATATATGAAGTGTCTCAAGCATGGAATACAACTAGTAAGCAAATACAATGGAACTTGTACACATAGCAAGCTCCTCTCAAGCATTGCTAGCAAGTTCCTTGAGAAATGCACCCAAGAAGTGCGCCCTCCTCTTTGTTGTCCAAGCTAGACCACTAATGCGCCCTTGACCTTTCCTTTGGCTGATTGAGAAACCCTTACACACAAATTGCCTCTTGTATGCTGTCTCAACCATGCACCAATCAGATCTGCAAAATCCTCACTCCAACATGTGCCTGCAAGCTTGCGTCATCTCTCCTCAAGTGCGCTCTCCACCAAGCAATAACACACACTAGCAAATAATGGAGCCTCAAGCCTCCCTATGCCCTCCATGAATGAAGGTGCCCAAGCTAGCTCCACCCAATGCTTCCATTCTCATCTCTTTGCTCCTCCCGAAACTCTCCAAGTGAACAAAACAAGAATGAATGCCTCTCTTGCCCCTTGCGCCCTTCTTTAGCCATCCTTAGCCAAACCTAGATATTGATGGCCAAGATCATCTCTTGCCATCTCTAATCAATGGGTGAGATCTTCTCACAGGTATCTCACTTAGAAACCCACTTTTGGTTAAGTTTCCTAAGTTTGACTCATGTCCCTTAATTCACCCACAAAGTGAATTAATAGTCACTTTTGCCTTAAGCGACAAAATTTCACTTTTGACTTAAATCTCCTAAGTCAAAGTGAAATTAGAACATAAAGATAAAGTACTAGGGTCTAATCATTTCCCTCTTGTGGTTAGAGAGACACAACCACAAGGGGACCACTTCCCAAGGTACCCCAAAACTCAACAGCAAGGCCCCAAACGACCATGACTAGCCTCCTCCTGTGACTAGTTGGGTTTTATGTTAGATGTTGTATCGAGCATTGGCCCTCTGTGTTTAGGTTTGTATGTCTATCACTAAGACTTCATTATAAGGGGTGTTTTCCTTTAAACCAGCTCCAATTTTTGAGATTTTGGCTCTAAGAATGGTGGCCCACCCTGTTTATGTTAAAGCATGTACATTCTTTTGTCAATTAATATAGTTTAAAGGAAGCTTCTATTCAGAAAAAGAGTCAAAAATACAGCCAAATAAAACATGTCCTTCACACTATAAAAGGACAGAATAACTCCAAATATGTAGATTACTACTGAGATTTGAGAAAAAAGAAAAAAAAAACACTAGAAATAATGCAGATAGGATATCAACACTAAAAGTATAACACTTTAGTAAAATCTAAAATTTTGGTGGAAAAATAGAGCACCTTCTTATGTAGTAGTTGAGACAAGTGATTAATTTTTGTTGTAAGTCGAGCAACTGTGATAAGAGCACAGCAGAAAAGACGCAGTTAGATTATTGAAAGAGTGCTCTAATAATGCAATACATCCATGCTTACATAACATAAAATATAAAAATGAATTTTAGGACATAGGGACATAAATTGAACATGAGTTCCTATGAGGGACATTTTCCCTTGCTTCTTCTAACATATCGGTTTAATCTCACTCTGTAGGTTGCTAATAACCATGTAATAATGAAAAAAACGAACACAAGCAAACATACAAACTAGTATCTTCCATAAATTCAGATATGCACACATCATACACAAGTGTAGAAAACATATAGTTGGCCTCTTCTATGACAACAAAATAAAGGACTTAACAGGAGAAATTGGCCAAATATTTTCTGTAGGTAGCAAACTGAAATATGTTTCTGTAGGATGAGCATTTAAACAGAAGATTAGCAATATTCAAGTCTCCCACACATTAGAAGTACTTTCCTACAATTAAATTATGGCGCTTTTGATTATAATTCATTCAAATGAATTCAATGAATACTTTAAGCCCTGCCAGGAATGTGACCCATGGGCCAATGCCAATCAATATGATGGGAAAGAAATACTTGAAAGCTTCAGTTCCTAGTGATATCTTTTTATTTCTACCCTTTTGGACAGAGCTATCCTCCCCTGTAATGGAAGCAATGACACCCCCACAGCTTCATCTGCATAATGCACGTGTAGCCAGTAGAGAGCTTGGTGATGATATTGCATCATGCATGTGTAGCTAGTAAGGAGCATGGTGACAATGTAACCTAAGAATTTGTTCCTAAACTTTACTAAAAGATAATCCTACTGAACTAGTTGACTTCATTGATCAAATACTTCACACTGGTGTATGCAGCAATATAGAGAATCCAACACTGATAAGAAATTTTCTTATCTCACTCCTGTTTGTTAAATTTGTAGCTTTGGAAAGTGTCTATGCATAGTCCTTGTGTTCAGGCATGCAGAAGACAAATTAATTATTACCCATTTCAGTGTTGAGATTTGGGTACCTTGGGAAGTGGTCCCCTTGTGTTTGTGAATCTCTAAACACAAAGGGGGAAATGTTTGACCCTCATGCTATTACTTTATGTTCTACTTTCACTTTGACTTTATTCACTTAAGTCATAAAGTGAAATTAGTCACTTAAGTCATAAAGTGACAATTAATTCACTTAAGTGTGAATTAATGAACATAAAGCAAACTTAGGAAACTTAAGTGGGTTTGTTGTAGAAATTTAATGACAAAATCAGTTCACATAAATTCTGTCATACACTTAGCAAACTTTTGATAACTGTCTTAAATGAACTCTGAGATGTATCAAACCCACATTCAGAAAATATCATAAGCAGAAATACACATTGCTAAGCAACTTTTGCAGCGGAAAATAACAATGAACAGCAGTCACAAATCCATGTAAAACTCAGAAATTTAGGCAACCAGCAAAGGAAAACCCCAATGTGGGGAAACCCAAAGAGAGAGATCTATTAGCAGCTTCAGGAAATTTGCAAGTAAATACATACTGAGGAATATACGCCATATTCCTGTCATGTGACAAGAGGCTCCATTGTCAACAATCCACCTGCTATCACCCACAAATCCAACACTACCGACACTAAATACTAGAGTGACCAAAGAAAATTCCATATCAAACTTGGATGAAAAGTCCTCCATAGTTGTTGTTGTTGTTGTTGTATCAGGCCCCTCTTGTTCCTTCCTCTTCTTCTTCTCAGGACACTGAGAAGCAAGGTGCCCCAACTGGTTGCAGTAGTAACATCTGACTTTACTCAAGTCCTTC
>JASDQU010028494.1:0-13813 GCA_032191745.1 Picea mariana
TTACATCAAACAATATTGGGTCCATTACCCAAACCTTTGTGCTACGGGTCTTTCTTCAAGGGTTGACATCAATGACAATCAACTTTAATCAACATCTTGGAGCTAAAGCCTGGGTTTTCCCCTGTGCCAAAATTTGTCAAGCTTTGGGATTTAATATGACCTTAGGAAGTTGTTATCATAACATAGAGATGTGTCCTCCTCCATTTGTTTATCCTTTCAAACATATGGAGGGTTTGTTTTGCCTCCTACATTGTGAACTTATGCCAATGTCATGCTGCCTAATGCTAATCATTTTTCGTGCTATTTTCCAATGGAATTTTTATCCTGCTTGAGTCGACCTCTCTGCAGTTTGTCTCTTTCCCTCATGCCTGGCCATCCCGAAAGTCCAATCAAGTCTTTGTTTGAAATCACTGAAGTTCTCTTCCTGATCATTGAGATCCTCTTGTTTTTTCCCCAACGAGTCGTCGAAGACCTCTGGGTAGTGAAGTCGTACACTCAAATTACACTCCTACCCAAGTTTTGAAGATATTGAAGTTATTGCTCGAGCTATGAAGGCCTCATCTCCATCCATCAGGCATCATTGGCTTCTTGAAGATGGATAATATACATGTATATCTTTGTTTTTGAGATGTAGATCCATTGTGTATTGCCCACGGATACACTTTATATATTTATATGACATGGATCTGCAGTTTATTTGATTGGAAACCATGATTTATTTCATCCCGATCATGGGTATGACCACCTCGGTGAGACAATTTTTATTTTTCATATGGCACCTCCCAAACTCTGGTCCTATCCTCACTCACTTCGTAATTTGGTGAAGCTTTGTAATGTATTTCGGCCATTATATTCTCTTATGACCTCACACATTAGGGGGCATTTGTTATAACCCTAAATTACACTATACATGCACACATGGCATCAGGCCATCTTACTTACTATTTTTTCCTATCCAAAACTGAACAAGGTGTCACAAACCCTAGATGCCAAAAATCTAGGTGTCTAAAAATCTAGGTCAACTTGACCCGCGCTTTCAATGCTTCGCCAACCTATCTTTCTTTACTTCTCGTGCGGTGCTCCAAAGAATCCAACGGTGGATTTTTCCGCTTGCTAATGTGTCCACAATACTTCTTTCCTACTGATCTGTCGTCGTTGATCTCCTCCTTCAACGACTTTCTTCCTTTTACTTCGCTCCATCTTTTTTTCTCTTTTGCTCACTTTGACCCAGTAACAGTCACTGTGTCTTCTGCGTGGTTCACATTTTTCCTTTTCTTCTTTGATCTTTGCTTTCTTTCATAACCAAGGGACAATAGGCCCCCAACACTCACATGTGACTCCTCTCGAGGCACTTCATATCTGACCTTTCTGTTTTACTTCGACTTCAGACTGCGCAGTGCAACCTTTGATTTCTACTCTATGCCTTGTCTCCTTCCTTGTGCAGACTGTCTTTTCTATGTCTGGTACCTAGTTTCAACTGCACCTATTACCTAGACCCTTTTCCTTATGCTTTTACTTAGATCTACGGGGCAACAGGTTATCATAATACAATTTCAACCGGCTCCCATTCACTAATCCTTCCTTCATTCTCCCTTCAAAGTATTCAAATGTGCAACTCCTCCTTCTGTAACATAGGCAATATCACATGGCCCAATCCAATGCGTTCTGAACTTCCTAGGATGTTTTATGAACTTATTGTCATATACCAATACTAGATCGCCTTGTTTAAATGCCTTCTTCTTGATGTGCCTGTCATGATAGGCCTTCTCTCTTTCCTTCTGTACCTGCTGATGGAATCCTGCAATAAATATGTCTTCTTCAAGTTCAACCAACTGTGCAATCCTTTCTCAAAGAATGCTAGTGTCATCCATATCTATGAAGGCAAAGATTCTTAGGCTTGGTACCAAATATTCCATTGGGACAATGGCTTCGATACCATACACCAACTTAAAATGGGTTTGCATTTTTAGTTTCTTGCAAGTGGTTCTATAGGCCCATAGTACTGCTAGTACTCTTAAATCCCAGTCATCCCTGTTCACACTGCAAATCTTCATCAGCGTTGTATCCAAGATCTTGTTGAATGCTTCCACTATCCCATTTGCTTGTGTATGGTAAGGCGTGCTCTTCTGGTGATGGACTGCAAATTCCTCAGTCAAGGCTTCAACAATCTTATTTATGAAATGTGTGCCTTATCACTCATAAGGATATTTGGGCATCCAAACCTGGTTATGATGTCATCAAATATGAAGCACGCAGCTGTAGTTGCACTACAGTCCTTAACTTCTCTTGCTTCGGCCCATCTGGTCAAGTACTCTGTCACAGTAATTATGTAGCTTTCTCCTGTGTGCTTTCTGGGTGGGTTTATAGGTCCCATAGAGTTGATGGCCCATTTCTCAAATGCTTATAGGGTCAGTTGTGGTGCTAATGGAATTTCATCTCTTTAGGACGGTTTCCAAACTCTTTGGCATACATCATAGGCTCTGGAATAATCTTTAGCATCCTTGTGTAAGGTAGGCCACCAAAGGCCAGCTCTAAGAACCTTCTGCACAGTTTCTTTCCCGACATAATGTCGTCATGTGATTCCTTCATGAGATTATGCGAGGATCAACGGTCGCTCTGCCTCCATAACACATCTTCTCAATATCTCATCAGGTCCCATCTTATATAGCTATCCTGCTATAAGTGAAAAGTATACAACGCACACTACTAGCTATTTCTTCTGTGGAATTGTATAATCACTAGGTGTCATTCCTATTGATAGGAACTGGACTGTCTCTATGAAGTGGTCATCAATATTCCTAATGGCTAGTAACTGTGCATCTGACAATGCATCCTCCAAACTGGTCGTCTCTTTGCCATGTTCCAACCTTGACAAGTGGTCAGGACCTTTGTTCATTCTTCCTGGCTTTACTATGATATAAAAGTCATATTCCTGGAATAGAATAAGCCATATGCATATTCTCCCACCCAACACTAGCTTTTTGACTAGGTATTTCAGCGCGGATTGATCAGTAAACATTTTAAAGTTTCCTCCCAACAAGTACTGATGAAATTTCTGCAGCACATACACCATGGCTAACCGCTCTCGCTCAGTAGTGGTATAATTGATCTCAGCGGTTGATAGCTTCCTATTGGAAAAGGATAACGGATGGTCAATATATCCTTCCCTAGGTTGTGCTAACACTGCTCCTAAATCAATATAAGATGCATTGACATGCACATGAAACTCCTTGCTCCAATATGGAAAAACCAGAATAGGCACAGTAACCATTTTTTGTTTCAGTGTGTTGAAGCTCTGCTGGCACTCTTGTGTCCAACTAAAATAACAATATTTCTTCAAGAGCTACTCCATGGGTGCTTTAATCTAGGCATATCCTTTAATGAAATTCCTGTAGTATCCAGTATGTCCCAGCGCAGCGTGCAGTTGTTTGACTGAAGTAGGAGGGGGTAGATCAACTATAATGGGAATTTTAGATGTATCGACCAACAATCCCTGCTTGCATACAATATGACCTAAAAACACTTCAAATGGTGAGAAGAAGATGCATTTCTTCAGATTCAAGGAAATTTGACACTGCCTTCATTTTTCCAACATTAGCCTTAAACATTCAATATGATTTTTCAATAAACTAAAAACAGTCCAATCATCAAAATATGCTTCTAGAAATTTATGCAGAAACTACTTGAATGCTTCGACCACCACCCTGGAAAATATGGCTGGGGAATTCTTTAATCCAAAAAAATCACTGTATATTGGTAGGATCCCCATTCTATTGAAAATGTGGTCTTATGTCGATCTTCCTTGGCAATCCAATTCTGATGGTATCTCGAGAATCCATCTGTAAAAGAGTGTACCTCCTGGCCTCCCACATTATCTAACACTTCATCAGTGAATGGTGTAGGGAAGGGGTCATGAAAACAAGCATCATTCAGCTTCCTGAGATCTACACAGATCCTGACCTCTTCTATCTTCTTGTCTTGCACCACCATAGGGATAATCCATTCTGATTCTTCCACGAGTTCTATGATCCCTGCTTCCATCATTCTGTTGAGCTCAATCTTTACTTTCTCCTTATATTTAGGGTTCAACCTGTAGGGTATCTGTTTGAATGGTCTTGCATCTGGTTTCAAAGGGATCCTCATCTCTCCCATAGGCCCTTTAATTCCCTTCATATCAGTGAACTTGGTTGGAAACAAGTCCCGATATTCATGCAGTAACTCTATAATCTTGTCAATGGTAGCAACATCCCAATAATCTCCAACATTTGCAAGCTTCAGTTTCTAGTCTGTTCCAATATTGACCTTCTTAATATTGATTGGTTGTCCAATGAATGGTAAATCAACTCCTAGTCCTTCCACATCTCTCTGGCCTTCTGTTTCTGCGATGTTTACCTTCCTAGGATCATCATCTTCATCAACATTGATGTTGTAATAGTCTTACAGTTCCTAGAGAGGCGCAGTCCATTCATCCTCTTCTTTCTCCAAAGGGAGGTTAGATGCCTCCTCGAATACTTTCTATCTTACAATCTACAATGATTGGTCTAATGAAGGATATTGAATTTCAAATAAGAAGGTAGTTACAAAATTTTGAGTCATACCTTCCCAATCTGTAGTGATGAGGTGCAACTCTACTTGAAGGTACCATTTGATAGGTGTCATGTCTAGTGTGTTAATGAATTTATGAACCCACTGCTCTTGAAGAATGTTTCTCTAGGATTCTTCACAAATTTGCACATGGTCCTTTGGGAATCTTTGACCTGTGTACCAAACTTCACAACCTTCTACTTGTGCTGAGAACCGCATTGTCATCAAGGTATGACATTGTACCCATTCTGTAATGTTGTTTTTGTGTGTTCCCCACCATCTTTTTGGGGTTGCTTTCAGAGCCTCATCCATTGCGAACAATATTTGTTTCATTGGTACACTTTCTTCAAAGTCCGACAAGAAGGTTTCTAAAGGATTCAGACCATCAAAGGTGGGGTAAGTTACTTACTATTGTGCCAATCCAATGAACTTCTTTGGTTAATATAACACATATTCTTGTAGATACTTCATACATTTTATTCTTCCAATTCTCCAATGCTTCTTTTGAGTTTGATGAACATGCGCTGTCACTTCAATATCTTAGGTTTCCATTAGCTGTAGGATTAATGTAATCCTGTTGTCTGGCTATTAATTTGTATATGTTTTCCAGTTCATTTGCACGATATTCTTCTCTAATAGGTTCTGTGTATCATTGACCTTCATCTGGATCTAAAGGTGCAATGACCCTAAGGCCATCTCTTTCAAACGTCATACATATTTTCTTTAAATCAATGACAGTGGAATTATTGAAAGGCCAATCAATTCCTAACAATGCAGGGTAAGGACAACTATCATCAACTATATCAATTACCTCAAAATCTGCAAACGTTCTTACTTCGTCGATTTCCACAGGGACATGCTCGAATCCTCCAAAGGGGCTGACAGCTTGCTGATTAGCCATCCTGAGTTTGATAGGGGAATAGATCAACTTGCTTTTTCCCATCAGTGTCCAAGTTTTCTTCGTCATGACATTGACTTCCGACCCTAAGTTGAGGACCACATAGTCTATATCATATTCTCCTATCTGAGAATTCAAATGTAATTCCTTATTTGTCCTTCTCTTTTTAGCGATTTGGTTTACTGACCTATTAAGTAAGGGGTCTATCTTTCCTAGCTCATACTGTCTGATTAAATTTTTTAGTTCTTGTACAACACTTTCATCATGAATCAACTTAATGCAAGTATATAAAAATTCCATGATCTTGCTTACCTCTTTTCCTTCTTTTGGCGAAGCAGACTGATCGAATGCCAGAGGCATTCCATATTCTCTTACTTTTGGTCGTGTCTTTGATGAAGAGCCTTGATTTTCTTTGAACTCTTTTCTTGCCTCCTCAAATATTTGTCTTTCTTTCTTTGCATCAAAATTTTGGGTCTTCTCTATAGCTTTCTTGAGTCCCGAGTCTTATGTAGTATTTCCTTGGGTCAGTCTATCTTCTCCTGTAACAACGCCTCCTCTAGTGATAAAAACAACTCTAGGGTCTTCTCCACGAGGTTAATCATATATCAATTGCACTTGCGGCTTCTGCTGAGGTCCTCATCTTTCCTGAAGCTTAGCCAACAATGATGGACATTCCTCGATAACATGCTCAAAGGAGTTGCAATAGCTACAAGTAGTACAAGAGTTCTAATAGTCCCTTGCTAGGTGTTTTGGCGTTGTGTAGTTATAATAGATTATCTATCCTCGGCCTTGACCCATACCTCCTCCTCATCCTCGTCCTTTGAATCCACTGCGAGGATTGAAGTTTCCTCTCCCAGGGGAGTTATACTACGTAGTGTTTCCTTCTTGATGTACTTCGCCTTAAATTTTGTATATGTCTCTTGACCTTTCATGCATGAGATCGTAATCCCTACAATCCCTATCATCATGTCCCATGGACTTACAGAACGTGCAATACAAATTTGTGGGTGTCTAAACATATTTTTGTATGTAATAGCACTCACCAAGGCGATGTCTATTTTTGCATACCTTGCACGAGGGTAAGGTGGCTTTATTCAAAGGGCTCGGAGCTCTAGGGGCCAAGTATTCAATGAATAGGGGACATTGTTCCTTGTCATAGCCTTCTGATCTGCATCTGACACACCATATGTCTTTTCTTTAATCTTTTCCCTTGTATTTTTTCATATCTTCGACCTATAGAGACAAACTAATTCGCTGACTCAAGATTTGACTTATACCTGAGATGGATTCTCCCATAGGGGCTGATTCTAGCTTCATGGTGATCTCCAGTGCCTCATCCTGTGAAGAAATATTATGTTGCATCAGAGGAACTCTGATGTGTGGTAAGAGGGAAAAAATGAACCATTCTTTTTTCTTCTCATCTGGGATCTAAAAAGTCGATCGACCTGTCAAGGTCTTGAATCTTTGATCGAATTACCAAACGAGTTCGGTTACCTTCTACTTGATCTCTTTCAGCTCTGTAATACATTGTGATTCTGATTTGGGTTTCTTGAACTATGCAATCAACGCATTCTTGATCTAATTCAACGAATTAGGCTGTGCAAGTCCTTGGATAAGCTTCATGTACCAGCTCAATGCACGATCCCTTAGGGTAGTACTAAACTGGGTTCTTCTAACAGCTTCGTCAGTGACATTTTTAATATTCTATATGGCTTCACATAGTAAACATTGATGATCAGGATCTTCAGACCCATCTCCCCTAAAAATAGGGAGCCTCATCTCATCTGCCATAGATCTTCCTAGGGTTCCTGACTGAGTATGTGGTGGACTACTAGTGATAGTGCTCTAAATGCTCTGGTGGCTTGGATTACTCTAGTTTTTTAATGTTACTAAATCAACAAGAGAAATAATAGTACTTACTTCAGCAGTCTGCGTAGTTCCAAAAGTTTCTGGCTCTTCCCGACGAGGTTCTTCAACCTTCCCTTCCTCTGTTCCAGTGGGTTCTGAATTCTCTTCGTCTGTCAGATCTGCCTATTCTCCATTGTAGAAACCCTCATCCCTGTAGTTATTCTTAAACATTTTTGCAAGGTGAACTTCTCTGAACGCTCTCCCACTATGCGTATGTCCATCCTCTATGTCGTTGTCTCTGTTCGAATTCCTGGACATTATATTTTTCAAATCTGACCATTCTACTATATCTTCAAGATGTTATTCTCATGCAATAACATCTTGATCCTCAGCTTCAGAAAATGTAAAAATTTTCCTATGGGTCCCTTGAAGAAATATCTCTCAGCTTGGCTATATGACTCTACTCTGTCAACATCAAACTCGATGATGTACCCTCCAATGGTGCTATCAAACCAATGATCTGCTGCACATGATATAACGTTATCGACTCTCTTGACCTTCTTCATCAGCATCGACATCCAAACCATAGGAGGTCTAGATATGATCTCAAACTGGGTATCTTCTAACTTAACTAACCATTCATATAGCTCCTGATGGATTCCTCCAAAGAAAATCTCATCTATATCAGTAAAGATATATCTCTCCAACCAATCCTTTGTACTAAGATTAGGGCTCTTGTTCTGGGCTTCAGCGAAGTCCTTTTCTTTATCCTCTATCCAATTTTAAATATTTGTCTTTGATGGAAACCACCTTGACATTCCCTCAAGAAGATTCTTGTCCCTACAATGGAACCATTTGTTGGCATAGGGGTAGACCTAGGGTTCAGCTCCAAGAGAGAACCAACAAGCCCTAACTATTGGCCCTTTCGGCAACACCTGCGAGGCAGATGCAGTCTCACCCGAAGTAGCTATGAGGGGGTTGCAGGATAGAGATGTCTACAACCAGAAGGAATGCAAAGTGGATTCACAGGAACCAATCGCACAACAATCTAGTATTCGTTAACCTCTTATAATCTTCTGTGCAAGTTATATCTCATATCTAACACATTATCATCATAGAAGCATATTAAATGACAAAGAATAGAGCATCAATCACACACAACACAAGATATATGTGGTTCACCCTTTCTCTAGGGCTACATCCATAGAAATGTGCTTTATAATGTATTAAGATGAAGCATACAACTCTTGTTTGCGCTCTTAGCTAGAAAATCTTCTTTCTTTTCCACTCTGTCTCTCTCCTTCCTGCACACTCAACTGCAGGACTTGACCTTCACACCCAACTGAAGATCTTACACTACCAAAAGGCTCTCACACTTAGCTCCTCTCTCTCACACAACAATAATCACTCATGTCAATAGTACAACTAGATTGAACCTCCTTCCATCATGTAGGTTCTTATTTATACATTACAATATCTCACCGACATCCTTAGGTTGAAACCTAGGTGTCACAAACCCTAGGTGTCTAAAACCCTAGGTCAACTTGACCCATGTTTTTAGGGCTTCGCCAGCCTGTCTTTCCTTCCTTCTTGCACGGTGCTCCAAAGCATTCAACGATGGATTTTTCCTCTTACTGAGTTGTCCACGATCCTTCTTTCTTGCTGATATGTCGTCCTCGATATCCTTGTTCAACGTATTGCTTCCTTTTACTTTACTCCACCTTTTTTTCTCTTTTTCTCACGTCGACCCAGTAACAGTCACTGTGTCTTCTGCACAATTCACATTTTTTATTTTCTTCCTTGATCTTCTCTTTCTTTCATAACCAAGGGACAACAAAACACAAGCAGAAGGATGTTCTTTGTCCAAGGGCAACTCATTGTGCTACCATAAAAATAAAATACTTTTCCCATCCTCTTTTTGGGGTATATTTGATTTTTTTGTCTTTTTCAATATTTTGGAGAGCTTGAAAAAGAATAAAAGAATGATACATTACAAAGGAGGAACGAGTGTCACAAGAATACTAGTTCCAAGCACAAGAAACACACTAATGCTCAGAGAAAGGAGACATGTTCAGGGAAAGGACACTCGGGAAAATTCCTCCATGGGTCAAGGTGTCAAGATGCAAAGGCAAAGTGCTACAAGGCTTGCATATAAGGAATGCTTCGAAGGTTCAGTTGGGAGCAACATGGAGCTGAAATTAGGGCAAAGATGTAATAATGAAAATGAAATAAATAATACACAATGATAACGTCCTTCAATGTAATTTTAAACGAGCCCAGAGAAGGTAATCTTGGTGGTTTTTCATTTTTAGAGAGTTTGAAAAAGCGCAAAAGAGGACTCCACTGGGGTACCTTTTTCAAAGATAGTCTAGTCGGTTCAAAAAAGGGGTAAACTATCACCGAAAAGACATCTATTCAAAAACATTTTATTGAGTGTGACAAAGACAAGATAACTCAACAATCTTTCCAATTTTAAGGAGTCTGAAAAGAGCTTAACTATGGACTCCCTGCCTTTTTCTAGATTTAGTCTCCTTATCCCAAAAAGGGTGAAATTTATTGAGGAGAACTCTCCTGACGAGACGAATCTCCCGAGGTGTATATTTTTCCTCCTTAATATACAAGATGGAAAAAGGGGTAAACTCATGCCAGTAGATGTTTTTCTGAACCAATTAACGAGTGTGAAGGAACAAGGTCACTCGATGATATTTTCAATTTTAAGGAATCTAAAAAGAGCTTAACTATGGACTCCATAGAGGACGTTCTTCTGGACCAGTTTAACGAGTGTGAAGGAACAAGGTCACTCGACTATCTTTTCAATTTTAGGGAGTCTAAAAAGAGCTTAACTATGGACTCCATGGGGGTTCCTTTTTCCTAAATTTAGTCCCTCAGGCTCGAAAAAGGGGTAAACTTATACCTGAGAATACTCTTCTAGTGAACCAAAGTTCATAGAGAGTAACTTTGTTCGTAAAATTGACCATCCAGACTGAAAAAGGGGTAAACTACCGCCAGAAATACATGCCTTCAAATTTTAGTTTGGCGAGCATGAAGGACAACAAGATCGCTCGACAATCTTTTCATATTTAGAGGGTATGAAAAGGGCTTAAAAGAAGACCCGTTTTGTGGGAGTCCTGAGGGTGAAGTCAAGAGTTATAACATATCAGACAGATGAGGCTCAATCTCGTAATCAGGACAAGACTAACAAGGAATCCCAAGCCTAAATTCATTAACGACGACATGGACACCAAAATGCAACCAGGATCTACCTAGGGAATCCATGTGAAGGTAGTCTCTACCACTAAATTACAACACTTCTAGAGCAGCAGTGATGGTTCCATGTCGCAATTCGGTGGGATTGATCCTATGGCAAAGTCAAAAAGACAATGAGGTGCAACAAGTGGAGGTGGAATCCTAACTTAGATGCACAAAGTTGGAAAAACGACTTTTTACCAAAAGAACTTAAAAGTGCCCCATATCTCAAAACGTTTTTCCAAACCAAAAGTAAAGCGTATTGTAACATCCAATGAGAAACCCAAGAACCATGTTAAATTATTTTCAATCCAAGAAAAACAACAAAAAGGGGTCAAAAAAATGACAAAAAGGGCCAAAACATTCTATAAATAGACAACTCATTATCACCATTGCAAATTGAGAATTGACCAAAAAGCCAAAAACACCCCTTTGTTAAAGAAGTTTATTCTGAGAGCTTCAGTGGATGAAACAAAATTCCACTTGGACCAAGTAAGTACAAACTAGCTCCTCTTGCATTTCCATACTTTCCTTTTCCATTAGTTTTAGGTTTTTGGGGGGCGCACACCTTTAAAAAAGGTCAGCCCTATGTGTATGCGGGCTGTCCTAGGACAACCCGCATATGCTCGTGGGTAGAAAACAAACTGCCCGCGTGCATATGCGATTGTGCCCAATTCAACCCACGTACACTCTCAAAGATATGAAAAAATAAAAAAATCAATCATTAACTCTCTTTTGAACTTTCCATTTTGCAGAATGTATGTCTATTGGAGAGAGAGGGAGCATGAGGACATTGATCTATTGGTTGATGACGACCCTACAACTATGGCCGCATTGAGACAATGCGGTTTGTGGAAGTTCTTCCAGTTTCCATTCATGAGGGAACAACCCAGGCTACTGAATGCCTTGGTAGACTATTGGCATCCTGACGCTGAGGCGTTTATGCTCGAGGGGTAGTTGTTGAATCCAATGTATGAAGACATTTACTTTCTGACTGGCCTCTCAAGGAGGGGTGAACTAGTCAACTTGCGTGCTTTTCCCAGCGGGCCTCACAACATTGCAGAGATAATTGGGATCCATTTTGAGGTTGGCACTGAGAAAGTAGGTTCTCAAGTGCCAATTAATAGGATTACCAACCTATCACTCAAAGTGATAGTTTTACTCATTGGCTGTATTACTGGATCTGCAGCTTTACATCAGGCCTCCCAGGTGCACATGCATTATGCAATGCAGTGCTTGAATGCACAAATATTTGATTGGAGCATGACCATGCTAGATTGCATGAAGAGACAACTCAATGAGTGTCATGGGTGGGACAACAAAAACTTTGGATTTGGGACTATTTTGTGTTCATTCTTCTTCGAGAGGGTTCCCGGTCTCAGTCCATGAGACACAGTGCGAGGGCATGTGGCCTCCCTCCTGGCAGTGTGTATGTGGGCAATGTTGTTTCCACGACATGGGGGAGGAAGGACCATAGAGGCATTCGAAGATGCATTTTTTGACTGGTGGTCATGATAGATTCCGGCGATAGAGGACTACCCCTACGCCAGGATCAACTTTTCCAAGGACATAGACATACCCATACCTCCTGGAGCAGAGCAAGGAGAGATAGGTATGTTCATTTTTAAATGTTACTTATTTTTTTTTCTTTTTATATATATCATTTTTTATGGGAATCGGAGTATCTAAAAACTATGTATCTATTTATGTACATATGTGGGGCCAGTGCATCCAACAAACTTCTCAAGGACTAGGTGACATCCTCGACCAGAGGCAATACCAGCCGCATCCGCTGGACCAACAAAAACACCAGGGGGACCTCTAGTTGAAGAGGCTGAGAGAGTTTTGAGATGAGTAGAGAAGAACCTCACTGTGCTCACTCGCGCAGTCCCTATGGAAGAGATTGAGGATCTCCCTCCATCGATGCTGTTGGAATATTGGTTGTTGTCATTGATGTCAACCCTAGTCGTGGGTTTAGGACTGCAAGATTGATGAAGGTATTTGGACATGAAGGACAATGCACATGCATATAAAACACCCATGGATGAATAGTATACATCATTTTGTTTCCAATTTTATGTGGCACGTCATGTGGATCCTCATGGTTGGGGAGAAATGAATTTTTGAAGATGACAAAGTGAATTGAAGAAGGAAGTACATGTAGGCCCTGAAGATAATTAAAGAAAACAATTACAAAATAAGAAAGTGTTAGGTCGGCCCCAATGTTAAAAGGAAGTGACATAAATGGTATAAATAAATATCATTATACATTCATTTTATACACAAGTCGAATTTCATAGGAAATCAGAAGTAAAGAAGGCTGGATTTCAAGGGAGGATGAAGTCTTTTGGTGATGTTTTCTAAGGTATGTTATTTTTCAGGTCATCTTACCATTTTTGCTATAATTTTTTTTCTAGAACGAATCAGATGGTGAAATTGCTATGGTATTGATAATACATATCAAGGTACCTGTGGTAAAATTTTCATCTCTTGATTCGCTATAACTATGGAGATACACTCTGTGGAAGATAGGGTTTTTGACCAGTCCTGAAGCTAGTCAATAAATAGGTGTTCCGGGTAAAACAGTCATAACCTCTTCATAGAGAATCCAAATGATGTGGGAAAAATTTCATTGGAAAGAGTACGGACTGTAGTTTCTGGTGTTCGAGTTTTAGAATCTTATGTTAAATATTGAGCGAGGGACATTCTGTACAAGTTCGGTCTCCTGAATAAACCATAATTGAACAAGGTCTACCATTCTCTCTATAACTTGTTTTTGGGGAGGATTCAAGGAGTGATACTTGGAGAATTTTCAGAGAATAAATTGAATAATATTATCTATAGGATCAGAGTATTCTAAGAATTGAATAATTGTATAAATTGAAGAAGTCTCAGGAAGCACTATCAGGTTCTATGTGATGGTTGGTTGATGGTGATGACTTAATGTAAAGTTTTATTATCTCTCGTATATTCTTGGGTGGAAGGAAGGGGAAAGGATGGAGAGTTCAAATATCTATTGATATTGGAGGATTGTATCTTCCTCTTGGAGGTTTATCACTCCCTTTACATTTGGAAGCTGTAGCTACCTTTGGAAGTCATCACTTCCCTTGAACAATAACTATTGATTATTTCTCATATATTGTGCATGGTGTATTGTGGTGTATTGGTGTAACTCTTATACTATTGTTCATTTCTCATTCGATATAATTGAATGGTTTAAGTATAAGTTGAAAAAGG
>JASDQU010028495.1:16267-29205 GCA_032191745.1 Picea mariana
TATATATATATATATATATATATATGAGTTTTTTCTATTAAAAGTACAACTATGATTATGTACTTAATTTATAAGTATAAGATAAATTTGGACAACATGACGCTTCTTAAGATTACTTCAAACTCTAGTTAAAACCACCTATAACTTAAGTGGGGCCAGTATAAAGATGCCAAGTCTTAGATAAATTATTGGGGAACAAATAAAGAGGTCAACTTGTAAAATAACATAATGTTAGAAATATTTTTACATCTAAATTTAAGGAAAAATTGTGTTGCAAAAAAAAATTAGAGGATAAAAGAAAATTAAGATATTATAAGGAGGTGATGAACCCTAATTTGGAAGATGAAAAATATCTCTCTATTTTGGCTAGTGTAAAGAAGAAAATCAACAATGCTAAAATAAGAACAAACTCTCATGAGCTCTATAGTGAAATAGAGCATTGAACAATTCATAAAAGGTCTTGTGTTGAAAGAATTTGTCATCTTTGTGACACTAAGAGGGTTGAAGATGAAAAATATTTTCTCTTAGATTGTCCTCCCTACACCCACATTAAATCACAATTTCAAAATGTTTGTTACGATACCGACCTGAAAATTATGGTGATATAGGAACACTCCTCTTAAAGCTTTCTGAGCACATAAATAAAATTCTAATGTGAACCAAGTAATTTGTTATATTTCATAAGGTTCCATAGACCAAATCTAGTCTTAATGGTAGTTAATCACCACCACCATCATCGTAGTTATGATTTCTTATATTTTTTCCTCTTGTTTGATTAAAAAAATGCTTTTAATAAATCTATTTTCAACATTTAATATTGAATGTCGAATACATTTTCGATACAAACAATAATGAAGAGGTTGAAAGGAAAAGTTGTTTCCTTCCTCGCATAAGTTTAAATTCCACTTTGTGAGATGTTTGTTCTTCGTCATCTAATTGTTGTTGAGATATAAATAATTATTTCACAATATTAATATATTTTGGTCAATTGTGTATAGTTTAAGTGGTTGAAAAGAAAAGTTGTTTGCTTCCTCGCTTAAGTTTAAATTCCACTTTGTGAGATGTTGGCTCTTCATCATCTAATTGTTGTTGAGATGTTAACTTGACCTTAAACCCTGAAAAATCCAATTTTTTATTATTGTTTTTTTTTTTAATTATTTTATTAATAATGATTATGATTTAATTTTAAGGTCACGTTAATGTAGATATTATTCAACAATTTGATTACTAAATTCTATGAAGATGTATATGCCCTACCTTCTTTAGATTTGAACGTGTAACCTCTTAAGAGGAAACACCTATTCTTAATCATTAAACCCATTATAAAATTTTATCTCAATCCATTAAAACATAATCCAATAAATTAATTTATCTTATAAAACTTACAAAATTAATTGTTTAAAATAAATTCACCAAAAATTTATAAAACCAATTCCTAAAAAATCTCACTAAGTTGCAATTACTAATATATTTTTTTGACTATTACTCAAATATTTATGACTAACCCTCTTCCTACAACAAAATTACTCATTAAAAAACATACACTTAAATTAAGAATAGATGGCCTTGCCTAAATTCGAATTCAAATGTAAATATATATTGTTACCAAAACATATCATGTCTCTGAATGGTTGTGGAAATATTTGTTGTCATCAAAACATATGATGCCCTTAAATGGTTTTGCTTAATAGATTTGAGTGGAAAATTCAAAGAGAATTGGCATGTATATATGTTTAATAAATTATCGTGTTTAATGAGTTTGATTACTAAGCTTTATTTGATACATCATTTGTAATTATCAAAGTAACGTTTTTATTAGAAGTAGATGCTTTTGACTAAAAAAATCCACAAATTATAAGAAAAAAAATATAACTTTTTATTTAAAATTTTTTATAATATTTTATTTAAAAAGATAAAAAATAAAATTCATAAAAAAGTTTAAAATAAAACTTTATTTTTTATTATTGGTGATGGTCTTTAGCTTGTCTTCATCCATGTTCCTTTTGACTCCCAATACTTAATTGCATTTTCCTCTCTGTAATAGAGGACACGTTTCTTAATTTGGTAGTGGGTGATACTAAAGATATTCAAAGTATTCTTAGACCAATATATATTTCAAACGTTTCTTAATTTTGGTAGTGGGTGAGATTAAAGATATTCAAAGTATTCTTAGAATAATATATATTTCAAACAAATATTTATATTCTTTACAGATTTGATTTTTGATTTGAGAGTTACATGAAAAATATTATGATACAGAATATGTTTTCATAATAAATAATAAATATTGTATAAATTGAGATATGTATATTTAAATCTAAATATTTTAAATTTAAAAATATATATCTTAATATATATAATATTTATTATTTTATTATAAAATATATATTAATTACTTATCTTATATTATATAATGTATTTATGACTTTGCTCATTCAATTTAAATAAGTTGGATATTCCTTTTTAAAATCATTTTTCACCATTATCAACTTGTCCTATCAACTTAAAGATGTATTTTTATCATTGTTTGGTTTTGGTTGAAGTTTGAATTAAAATTGGATTTTCATTATGAACGATGATTTTCTACTTGTATGAATGTCTTTTCTAATTGAAATCCATCCCAACTTGTAATGGATGGTGTGTTTCTACTTCTTTAAACATGAACATCTGTTTTTACTAGTGTCTTTTAAATAGTTATTTTTTAATAAAAGTTTAATTTAAAAGTTAGTATTACCATAAAGTTACTGGGTCTTTTGAAATCTCTACACTTTAAGGTGATTTTTTTTAATCAAACTTTGTTTTGGGTAATTTTTATACAAATTTTGGTAAAAATAAATAATAATTTCTTTTTATGTGAGATTTTATTGAATGAAATTATTTAAAGTTTTTTGGATTTTTTTAAAAACTTTATACCATTAATAAATGAGGAGATTTTACAATTTAACACAAATTGTAGTTGAAAAAATTGTCATATAAACAAAGTTGAATTCAAAGAAACGAAAAAAAAACTAACTATCCCATAACCCATCATCCATAATCTTCCTATTATCTTTAAGATTGTCATCTTTAAGATTGTCACAAAATTATCCTTTTTAACAAAAACTTGTTGTAGATTATGTGAAACAATTATTGTTAATCTAATCTAACCTATGAGGGTTGTAGATGATAATGATATTTCAATAAATATATAGATTTTTATGACAATTGTAAATGATGATCATATTTCAATAAATATATAGATTAAATATTTTCTTTTATATCCATTAATACATCATATAATTTCCAAATAGAATTGATAATGTGAAAGTGATTTAATGTTTCCCGTAATGAAATTGTTGAGCATTTTCTTAAAAGGATGTTTCTCATAATGAAGTTGTTATGCATTTTCTTAAGAGGATGTTTCCCATAATGAAGTCGTTGAGCCTTTTCTTAGGAGGGGTAAGGATGTTAGGCGTCTTGTTAATCAAATCCATTTCAAAATCATGTTTGTTTTAAATGATTTATTCTTATTATGCTAGTTTAGCATTGAGGATAATGGATTTGTTTTTCACAAGTCAATTAGAATAGAACTTTCAATGTCTTGTATGGTTATGATAATATAGTCTCTTTCATAAGAATTGAAATTTATATACATGGACATTGTGTGACGTTTTAATGGTTTTTTATGGTTCTTTCTATATCAAACTAATTATGTAGTTTGTATTATATATTATTATAAGTATTGTAATTTTTTGTTTTTAATTGGAGAAATGAATTTATAATAATGATTTGATTATTATTACTATTGTTCACACAAACTAACTTTACTATATTAATCTTTTAAATTTAAATTAATTACTTTAATTTACTATGTTATTTTTAGTATTGAATAACTCGAAAATAAAATTTCTTAATTTCCTTTGATTTTATATGTTAACAAGTTATAAAATTTAATTTGATTACAAAAACTTTGAAAAATGGATTTTATGTTTTCTCGATAAAATATTTTTTAAAAAATGTTTTTTATCTTTTACTTTTTTTTTTTCTTATTTTATTTTGTAGATTTTACAAAATCTTTTATATCAAGATAGATCTTTTTCAACAACCTTTTTCACTATTATATTAACAAATTATAAAATTCAATTTGACTACAAAATCTTTGAAAATTATATTTTATATTTTTTAAATAAAATATTTTTTAAAAAATGTTTTTTATCTTTTAACTTTTTTCTCATTTCATAGATTTTACAGAATCTTTTAAGATAAATCTTCACAAAATCCTTTTATATCAAGATAGATCTTGTTCAACAACTTGTTACACTATAAAATTTATAAAAGATTATTCTTATTTTTATAATATTTATTTCAGTGTAAAATTTATATGTGTGGCTTATTTAACAATTCATTTAATGTAATAAATGACACGTGAATCTTCTAAATTTAATATGAAAGGTTAAGTCGTTAGTTTATATTAGCAATTGAATATTTAAGGCAAAGTTTCTATACCATTGTTTTTGGTGACACGAAAATGTATAATATGTGGGACCATTGGGATCAACCTTTATACGTGTATGTGTAATTTTTTAGGCCACGAGTCTCACATGCGATGATCCATTATCAAGAATGCGATGATCCATTATCAAGAATGGTGATGTTTAAATATTCAATTTTTTGTTTACTGGAATTTGATGAAATAGATTTTGGTGAAATCATTATTTTTTGTTGTTTAAATTGTATTTTTGAATGTAAAAATGAATTTAACACTTTGAAAAATCTTTAGAGTACTTGAATTATCTAGACTTAATTACTCAAATATGGAATTCCAACAATTTTTGACCGGATTTTAATAAAAAAATTATTCAAAAATATACCCGTGAAAACACTTAAAAATCAAACATTTAAACTACTTCATTAAAAATTGTGATTAGATAGAGTGTAGAGGTTTAACTATACATACAATATATATCCTTAATATGCAAAATACTTATAATATTAAATTGTTTATAAAATAAATATTTTTTAGGTAAAAAATGTTAGATGCCTTGTATAATATTGAATATCGTATGAGACACGTGTAATATGTGTTTAACATTTATGTGATAGTGACATTAAATTGATTAAATATAATATTTTACAAAATATTTAAAATGATGATGATAGTGATTACTTTTTATTTAATTGATTAAATATAATATTTTACAAAATATTTAAAATGATGATGATAGATATTACTTTTTATTTAGAGCGGAGAATTCTTGGGCAGATGGGATTGAAGTGATTAGGGTTGCGACTAGGGTTTTCTTTCTGTTGTTATTCTGGTATTATTCTAGGATTGTTCTAGTGATATCATTGTTGTTTTGCCACTTCTAGTTAAAATATTTTTGTTCTGCATAACTATTTTATATCTAGAATACTACAGTTTCCATGTATTTTTAATTGTTGATATCTTTGTTTCATTATGTGCGTCCTCCCCTGCTTAAATCCTAGCTGGTGTGCCTGCATGGCCTCATATTCTAGTGGGGGAATGAGTGCCCCTCCTGCTAATATCATTTCCTTCTCTTCTCTAATTTATTCCCTTCCCAAACCCTCCAAGCATCCCTCATATCTCTTAGTTAAAAAACTTGATGAGATCCTGTGAATACTAGTCCAAGACTACTCAAGAAATATTGCCCTCCATTTTGTTGAAAATGGTTTGATAGGCCAATTCACAAACAATTGGCTTTCTCCCAAAGTTATGGGGATTTAGGTCGATAAGAACTATAGACCGTTAATTAAGGGTCATCTCTCCCACTCTTTCTATGGTAGGGGTTTCTTCACATTCTTATTCAAGGAAAAGAAAGATCAGGACTTGATATTTAGAAGCAACCCCTATTTCATGGGGTCCATAGGTATGTATCTGAATTGTTGGACTCGTGATTTCTGTTCAGAGCATTGCATCAGTAGTTCCTATATGGGTTTGATTTACATACCTTCCTTTACACTGTTATAATGATGAAACCATTTGGAACATAGGAGACGCTATGGGAAAATACAATGATCAAGTGGAACCCAAGGATGTTATGCAGGCATGTGCTCAAATTTACATTGAGGTTGATTTAGAGAAAGGACTTCCAGAGGCGGAAAATACAACCCTAGATAATTGGTCCTAACTCCAGCCTATGGATTATGAGAAACTACCATTCAAATGCAAATCCCACCATGAGTATGGACATTTTTCCAAGAACTGGCCTACGACAGTCCCATAAACCACTACAACAAAACCTAATTGTTGATTTTTTTAGCTTCGTGAGGTATTCCCACAAGAGGCCAAGGTTATAGGAATGTGGGAATTTTTAATTGGAACCATATTTTCCATTCATTTCATCAAAATAAACCTAGAAATGAGGCTAGGACCTCATGGGAAAGATGATGGGTCTTGTGGGCTTGTGATGGGTTTCCACATTCACAAGAGGAGATTAAAATATTGAAATTTAATGTTGACTTGTGAAGGGGATCTTTGACACCCCTTTTGGACTTGTATAAATAAAGGTAAAGTCATTATGACATTATATCATCACATGGAAGAATGGATTTAGGATAAAGTGAGTTTGCACTTGTGCTAGGAGGCTTGGTTATATTAGTAAAGGGAAAGTGTGTAAGGTGGCGAATTCGACCCTGAAGAGAGAAGCGAAGAAGGTTGTACGTGTGGAGCGAATTTTTCAGACTATACATAGTTTGCAAAAGGACAAAGCGTGTATATAAGTGGGTTGAGAAATGATGAATCATGTATAGAGAATATGTGGGTTACAATGGAGAAAACAACATATGTACGCAAATTTCTAGCAAGGTGAATCACATATATATTTTTCAGGGCAGGTACAAATCTATACAAGATGATAGGTGACGTCAACAGGAAGTACAAGTGGTCTACAACAGATTCATGGGGAGAGGATATTTCCATAATATTGTTGAGGTTTTTTTTTCTTATTTGTATGCTTATTGGAGGACAAGGTTGTCCTCAGATTTGGTGTCATTGTATTGGCTGAGAGGAATGGTTTTGTCCTTAGTTTTGGTGACATTGAGAGAACAGTTTTCTTCCTCATATTTAAAGGATTGGATAAATTTACATAATATAATTTTTGTATCTCTTTTGTATTGATGACTCGTCTCTGATATTGTTGTTTTTGTTGCATATGTTTTCATTCAATAATTTCAATGTAAAGTTGTTTAATGATAACAGTCAGGGTTTTACTGTTAGATCACTAGGAAGCAATTTTTCATATCTTAAATTAGTCACATAGGTTTGCATGTGAAAATTGACATGGTATCAAATCTTGGGATCTGAAGAGAAGAGGATCATATTGAGACATATTTTTTGGTTGCAACACTAGAAGAGTGTTTTTCTTGTTCTATTCTTTGTTCTTGTTCCGGGAAATTCAAGATGGTGAACACATTGAAGTTTGAGGACAAGTTGGAGGGGGAAACCAACTTCCAGGCTTGTAAGGCAAGGATTCTACTCTTTCTAGAATTAAATGACCTCAAGGAGTATGTTGAGAGTGTGGTTGTAGATCCTACCAATCGACAGGAATTGATAACACACAAGAAGAAAGAAGTGAAGGAGAAACAAGTATTTCTAGAATTTGTGAAGGATCACTTGATCCCCCACATTGTTGAGAAGACTACTTCCAAGAATATGTATGATGCCTTGGTGAGTCTCTACCAAAACAAGAATATAGGGCGGATGATACACTTGAAGCACTAGCTTCAAATTATTAGGATGACCAGTGACGACACAATGGTCAACTATCTTATGAATATTACTGATATATGAGATCATCTTGTAGCCATTGGTGAGACAATGCAAGATGTTGAGTTGGTGAATGTGGCCTTGAGAGTTCTTCCCAAGTCTTGGGAACCATTCATGTAGGGGATATGTGCACGAGAGAAATTTCCCACTTCTGATAGGATATGGATTGATCGTATCCAGGAGGAGACTCAATTGGTATCCAGGGAGAATATGGATGGTATACTGAAGAGTACCAGTGATGAGAACCAAGCCCTTACAACCCGCACTAGGAGGGGTAGAAGAGGTTCTCCAGACAGAAGAGATCATCCAAGATGAAAATATTCTCCCAAGAGAGAAGCATCTCTAGATCCAAGACAGGAGAAATATCTTATCCAGATCAAATTCTTTGAGTGTCATGACTTTGGCTAGTATGCTTCATAGTGTCAAATCCAAAGGGGAAGAAGAAGAAGGTAGAAGGCATAAAAAACATAGGTTGATGAATTTGCATACAGGTTCCATAGGGAGATATTGTTGGTCTCCATCCTTTTTGGTATAGTATCTAAGAGGGAGACTTGGTTGGTGGTCAATGAAGCATATTTCCATATGAAAGGTGCACGAGAGTTGTTTGACACTCTCACAAAGACTAGCTGAGAATTATGTGTGGAGATTGTTACGGTAGCCAAGAATTTAGTACAAGGATCTGGTACAATATGTTTTGATTGGAGTAAGGAGAGATATTGTGGATGTTGAATGTGTTGTGGGTGCCAGAACTTAGAAGGAGTTCCCTCTTAGTCTTGGAGATTGAGAGGAAGGGATATCATGCATTGTTTCGAGATGGATAGGTATTGCATGTGCCTAGACGGTCTAGCTTAATAGTAGTGGTGGCTCTTAGAGTTAGGGAAGGAAACCTATATAGGATAAGGGGCCAACCTATGGGTGTTATGAACAACATGAGTAGAGAGACAGAGGAAGAGGAGTAGGTAGCTCCACCAGTAGTGAGGTAGATGGCCCCACCAATATCATAGGTTCAGAGAGATCAGGTGGATCCACAAGTAGTGAGGAAGGTGGCCTCACCAACAATGTTGGCTCAAAGGGAGCTAGATTTCATAGGGAGTCAACCCTCAGAATCCAAGAGAGAGGAGAATCCTCCCAAGACTATGCAGAGGATAATGGACAAGGAGTATAAATCCCCAAAGGTTGTGCAGACTTAGAGGGAGTCAAGTTTTAGAAGGATCAGGTAGTCTCAGAGTGAGCCTGATATTAGGGAGAGTCAGTTGTCTTAGAGGGGGATATGACCATCTAGAAGAAGTTCCCCCTTAGGTTTATATGGGAGAGAGACATCTTCCAGGATTGGAAGATAGGTTTCATGGGTTGAGGAGGTCAGATAGGATATGCATGAGTAGGATGCTTATGAGAGCTTTGTACCTTCAATGGAGGATCCAATTGACCCAACAGGATTTTCTACAATGATAGAGGAGGAAACCAGTTAGAAGATAGGATTTTCTTTTGTCACAGAGGGAATAGCTAGCGAGGCAACATGGAAAACAATATTTTCTTCAGTGACTGAGGATGTGACCAATAAGACATATTTTTCCTTAATGAATGAGGATGTGACCATTTAGATAAAATTTTCCTCAATGATAGAGGATGTGTCTAATCATACAGAATTAATAACATGTTTTGTTCTAGTGATTGTGGATGTAGCCAACTAGACAAACTTGACAACATGACGTTTTCCCATGACAGAGTTCACAGACCCATTTTCCCTAGTGATAGAGGTAGTAGCCAATCTAGACTACTAGAGTATAAATGAGGTGGAAGATTCATAGGTATATCTACTTCATGTGAAAATGATGCATCCATATGTTGGAGGATGGTATAGCTCTCTCGCTAAGAGGGAGTGTTTTTTTTTTTGCTTCAGGAGGTATTCCCACAAGATTCCAAGGTGCGAGGCATGTGGGAATTTTCGTTGGAACCATCTTTTCCTTTCGTTTTATTAAAATCATCCTATAAATGAGGCTAGGGCCTCATGGGAAAGATGATGAATCTTGTGGGATTGTGATGGGGTACCACACCCACAAGAGGAGATTAAAATATTGTAATTTAACGTTGACTTGTGAAGGGGCTCTTTGACACTCCTTTTGGATTTGTATAAATAAAGGTCAAGTCATTGTGGCATTAGATCATGACATGAAATAATGGAGTTGGCATAAAGTGAGTCTACACTTGTGTTAGGAGGCTTGGTGATCTCAGCAAAGGGAAAGTCTATAAGGTGGTGAATTTGGCCCTGAAGAGAGAAGCGAAGAAGGTTTCACATGTGGAGTAAAGTTTTTGTACTATACACGGTTTGAAAGAGGATGAAGTGTGAACATATGTGGGTTGTAGAAGGATGAATCATGTATAAATAATATGTGGCTTGCAATGGGGAAAACAACATATGTACACAGGTTCCCAAGAAGGTGAATAGTGTATATATTTTTCTGGGCGGGTACAGATCCATACAAGTTTATAGGTGATGCCAGCGGGCAGTATAGTTGGTATACAATAGAATTGTGGGTAGAGGATATTTACGTAATATTGTTTAGGTTTGGTTTTTTGATTTGTATGGTTATTGGAGGACAATGTTGTCCTCATATTTGGTGACATTGTATTGGTTGAGAGGATTGGTTTTGTCCTCAATTTTGGTGACATTGAGAGGAATTGTGTTTTCCTCAGATTTGAAGGATTGGATAAAGTTACAAAAAAAAAAATCCTGTGTCTCTTGTGTATTGATGATTCATCTCTAATATTGTTGTTTTTGATGCATATATTTTCAGTTTGTTATCGCAAAAATTGTAGGTTGGTCAAATCCCAACCCAATCCACAATATGGAAAGAACTATGGAAATAAATACCCACCGTCACCTTAGGTAAGTACTCACCTTGCTTTAGTGAAGGATAAATCCTACACAAGGGGGCTATCATGGGTGACCCTAGGGGGAAATGAGATGGAAATTGGAGTAATGTAAGATTATTCCCCTATAGGTCAAACTAAGAATTGGAATATGGCTTGGGAACAAGTCTTGGTGATGGTAAATGGTTGCCAAATTCTTGAGTATATGTAGAAGAGAGTTGTACATGCCTGAGACAAGAGAAAGACAAGTATACAAGCCCAATATTCCAATGGACAAGAAAGTGAAGATTTATTTCCTATGTATCAGAATGTTAAGCCCTAATATTGGCTCATTAACCCTTAATTGGGGAATATTACATTAGTAATGTTATTGATTTATATCGCCTTTATTTCATTAGTTGTAATTATACCTCCTAGTCTCCTATATATACCAAGGAGACATTTTCATTTGGAATCATCTTGTACTTGAACATTTATGTGGGGTAAAAGGAGGTTGCCCCCTCAAAGAGGCTTATTATCTGAAATTATCTCTTTTTCAAGGCGTTGAGTACTTATTCTGAGGTTTTTCTATGCTATATTGATATTTGGTTCTTAACATATGGTATCAGAGTTCAAGGTCTTGGGGTTTCGCTGCTGCATCTGACACACCTTGGAATTCTCGCTATAAATTTTTTTCTGCAATGTTTCAGAAGGAACAGATTGTAGGATATTTAGTAGATGGACCAAGGTACGTTGGGTTAAAATTTCAGCTCCTGAGGACTTATACTTTCGGAGATACAACCTGTGAAATATAGGGTTCTGGAATCATACTGAACTGAGTCATTGCGGAATTTTCGCTATAAATTTTTTTATGTAACATTTCAAACCCTAAAATCCAGAGGTTATTCATAGAAATTAGTAAGGTATCTTTGGTAAAAATTTCATCTTCTGGTTCATCTTACATTTGTAGATACACCTTGTGGAAGATAGGGTATCTAACTAGTCCTATTGAGTAGTCTCAAGAAGGTGTTCCAGGTAAAACAATCATAAGTTATTCCTAGATTATCCAAATTGAGTGAGACTAGTTTCATTGGATAGTGGACAGCCTGTAGTAATTCTGGTACGAGTTTCAAAATTTTATGTCAATTATTTTATGTGGGGCATGCTATACAAGTGATATCTCCAGGAAAGGCCAAAAATAAGCAAGTTGTGGGGAAGTTACAGTAAATTCCACTTGGCACATCCAATTTTGATCAGACATATGGAATTGCAGAGAAGAAATATTAGAGAACTACAAAACAAAAATTCATACCGAGAAGGGTCGAAACTTGGGAGATACAACAGAAGAAATATTGTCTAGCAGAACCACCTCAAAATCAAGGTTCAAAAGTGACACTTGGCCAACATGCCACCCAAAAAGGGAACTTCTACACCAAATAAGCCTCCAGAAAATCCTACTTAGACTCTTGATGAAGGTGAGGAAATGCATAGGAACATAAATGATTTACAAAATAAGATAGTAACAAAATATGAACTACAAGAGATGATGGATTCAACAGAAGCTAAGTTTGAGGCAATAAATACTAAGATGGACGCTTTAAAAGGGGAGATCATGGAAGTATTGAAAAATTTCGTAACAGAGAGGACACCTGAAAGTGAAAATGCATCCCATGAAATTCATGATGAGGACACAAGGAAGGTGAATCAAGAATGGAGAAATTCTAACCTTGGGTTGAAGACTAACCACATTCCTAAGATCGATATGAGGAAGTTTGATGGCAAGGACCCTATCACATGAATACTTCAGATGGAGCAATTATTTGATCTACATAATGTGCCATATACACAAAAGGTATGAATTGCTTCTTTATATTTAGAACCCAATCAATTTGTATGGTATAGATGGCTCTGTTCTTGCAAATCACTTGTCACTTGGACAATTTTCATGGAAGAAATGATAGCACACTATGAGGATACAAGGAGCAATACCTTCTTTAGCCAACTGATAAATCTCAAGCAAAAGGGTTCAGTTACAAAGCACATTGAGAACTTCCAAAGATTGAATATAAAGGTAACAGATATTCCATATGATCACTTGATTGATGTATTCATAGGAACTTTAAGAGATAACATTGAACATGAGGTTCACCTTTGGGAACCCAAATCATTGGAGAATGCATTTAGGGTGGCAAGAAATGTTGAAAGTAAAAATATGGCTATGGCTACTAGAAGGACCAATCCTAACATCTATAGAGAGAATAATTCTCCTTCTTCTAAAACACCTCAACCTACAAGGTTGACACCTCAACAATTGGAGGAAAGA
>JASDQU010028496.1:7618-19133 GCA_032191745.1 Picea mariana
TGTATGGGATTATCTTTACATTGCGCAACATAGTTTATCGAATGTATATACTGGTGTAGACTCTCAATGATATAATATTTTCACATTTGAGTATGGATCTGCATTGGGTTGCATTAGATATGATGATGCATCCTCGCTAAATCACTTTATCATGCACAAGTCTCAGTCGCATGTCAGGTGAAACCTCCTTCCCTTGCGGAAGGTTGAATATCCCAACGCTGCTAGACTACAATGGTATCTTTGTTGACAATCTCCGTGACCTTTGGTCTCCAATTTTGCGCAAAAAATGGTTCTATTGCTAGGACATGAAGATTTCAAGTGAGTTTTTCGAGGATGCAACATCACATCTTTAAGTTTGACATTGAGAATTGGTGGGAAATAAGGTGTGACAAATTTATTCTGTAAGAAGCTGAGTTACGACAAAAAAGTTTGAGGGTTGTGAAGAGCATTGTCTTTTACTTGTAACCATCAAGCGACCAGTATGAGATCTTATGGATTCGATTCCTAGAAGAGGTATTTTAGTGGCTCAAATAGCTGCAAGAAGAACAAGAATTCAAATATTGAGTCAAGAGAAGCTATAATTGGATTTTTGAGCATTTAGCAGCTCTTCAACAACTAGATCATTTGATTTCTAGAGATGTGGATTTCTGGGTACAGACCACCTTGGAAGGATTTATCATTGAATTTGTCATTGAGAACCACCAGTAATTTTCAAAAGAAGAAGTCGTATTCAGAGAAGGAGCCTGAGGAAGACTGTTGTGGGAAATCCCCCTTTTGATTAAAAGTTTTCTTGTGGAAGAGGGGATGTTACCTGTTCCACTAAGGATGGAAGTGTAAACCCCTTCGCATGAGGGCTAGGTGATTCAGGCAAGTGTTCATGGTCTATGTTCCGAACGTTCTTAAAGTATGGGGGTTTGTCAAGTGAAGAGTTCCAAAGATGAACAAGCTTAGAGGGGGGATGCTATGGTAAAAAAGAGGTGGAAAAAATAGATGAGGAAGTTAATGAAGAGGCTTGATCAATCGCGAAAGGAGATCGACTTCAAGAGTAGCTATAAAAGAGAGTTATATAAGTTATGGAAGTTGTAGATACGCAGACGGATGGACAACCAATGGTTGCACGAGAGGTTTGGAGAGAGAGGTGAAATCTCTAGAGGAATCAGATGAGAGGAAGAAAATTCAAAAGAAAGAATAAGGATATGTGCCACCCATGAAGAAGAATACTTAGCTGGAATCCCTGAAGAAGTTGTGGGTGAATCAGATCATGTGATGCCACAAGATGTTGAATCACATCGCGAAATTGATATGGTACTACATAATAATGTGACCCCCCCCCCAAGTCAAGGAATTCCATTTTGGAGGCAAAGGAACCAACCTCAAATCACCCAGTTCCTCAATGCTATCTACAAATCTGGTAAACTTCATGTTAAATTATTTAGTAGTTTTTGTAATTTCTAATCCTTATAATCTTACAAGTTTAAGTAGTAGTAGCAGAAGTGAGGTATTTTCTTTAGTCATATCGCAACCATGACCCTCAAGGTTCATTTTGATAGGCTCTCCAAGTTATTCGATGCAAGTTAGCATGCAAGATCTCTAACTTGATACCTAGAGTTTTGGGATAAAGGGGATGAGGATGTTGAACAACATTGGTTTCTTTGTGATTCCATCTAGAGGTCTCATGGAACTCTGGATGCCAACAAACTAGTCAAGTTTTAGACCACCTTAAGTGGTCGTGATTTAAAATAGTATATGAAATCCATTGAACCAGGGAAACCTCAAGGACACACTTTCACTCTTTCTTAGGTCAAACATAGGTTGATAGAAGAATTCCTCTTACCACAATAAGAACAATAGGTTGTCTCTAAGTTTTGGGAGATCAAACAAAGAGATGTCGAATCTTCCTGGGAGTATAACCAAAGATTCAAGGATGTTGCAAGGAAATTGGCAAACCCCATCCACAAAGAAAACCAACGAGAATGGTTTATACATGGGTTGTTATCATTGATATGGATACCATTAAACTAGCCGAGGATAACTACATTAAGGAAAGACTTAGAACAAGCAATGAAAATTGAAGCAATGGTTGGCTGTCTAGGAAGCTTCTCGTCTATGAGACCGATCGAAGACACTAATATTGTGTAGCTCCAAGGCCAAATTTATGCATTAACCAACAAAATTCAAGAATTCACCCTCCCTAGAGCAGGTCGATAGTAGGTATGGTATACTAGCTACTACACTGAGAGTCATACAGTGACATAATGTCCTAGACTTGATGGGAATATGACCCCCTCTACACCTGATGGTGCCGCCACCAGTAGGACCATTGGGAGGGGTCGCGGAAGTTGTCGGTACAACACCATTTCATGGCCCTATGGAGTACCATGCTTTCCAATGTCATCAAGGAGGTCAAAGTGGGGGTTATTGTGAAATATTTTGAAGCCATGGCCGCTCCCCTATACATTGTCCAACCCTACAAAAGTATCCCCCTATTTTGAATATGGTATACTACAAATTTTGTGGGTCACCTATTCACACTACTAAGCATTTTCGTGCTTTGGATGCTCTTGCGGATAGATTGTATCGATCTTCATTTTGGGATGACAAAGCTCCTCAATGTTTTGGAGGAGGTAGCAGAGGCGGGGGTGGATTCTGAGGTGGACACACTGGTGAGAGAGGACCAATTCATTTTTACAATTATGATGAACAAGGACACCTCGCGAGGGAGTGTCCTCTTTCGAGAAGGCATTGGTGTGCACACTGCAGGAAAAACCACCATTCCACTGAGGACTGCCCAAAATTGATTAGGAAATTGGAATATCGCGCTAGGAAATGAGGTGCCAATTTAATAAATTTTAAGACTCGACCTATCACTGAAGAAAATGAGCCCAATATTAACATTATTACTCAAGGCGGAACAAGGATTCATGTTGATCTTGACAATTGCAATCAAAGTGATATTCAGAAAGAAGTATCAGTGGATGCTAAGTATGATCCCATAAGGAAAAATGAGTTATTCCATAAATCCATAGAAATGTTTCGACAGATGTTTAAACCTTCCATATCGACAATTGCAAAACCAGGTATTGAGCTTCAACCAAGAGATGTGGAAAATATGTTCTCTCTGAAGGGCCTTCCAGTGAAATCACAAAAGATTATTGATCTATGGTTCCAACTTTTTGTTGATATTTTGGATGATAAACAACTCACTAAGTATTTTCGGAACACACTTAAGGGGACTTTAGAGGTTGAAGGGAGCCTAGAGGAGTCGATTGTTGATAATCTTTATAAAAGACATACATGTAGAGCACAAAGGAGGAAGTGGATATCTGGAATATAATTTAGATTAAATGCCCACATATATGAATATGAGATTAGCAATGTTATGCTAGACTTGGGGTCAAACTTCAACATACTACCAAACAAGACTTGGGAAGCCATGGGTAATCCCAAGTTAGTTTATTCACCTATTCAATTGAGGATGGTCAATCAATACTATATCTACCATGTTGGGAGGCTGCAAAACGTTGAATTAGACTTAGATGGTGTTAAAACAATAGCATACTTCGAGGTCATAGAAATAATGGGGGAGAAGGATCCATACCCAACTCTATAGGGTATTGATTGGGCATATGAGAATTACATTTTTATAGATATCAAGAAGGAAATCATGACCTTTGAATTAGATGGTATGAAAGTAACCCAACCTTTATACCTTTACGAAGTTCCTCTATATACGGATCCAATCGATGAGAATATGGAACAAGATGTCTTGGATTAACTCTACACTCTGATTATAGGGAAGGGAGAATATTATATTAAACCTACTACAAATGTATCAATAAGTTGGTGAAGTATTCAGTCTGCAAGTGAAGATTCAGAGGTAGCTTTCCACAACTAGCAATAGGAAAGATATGAAATTTTTTCAAGATGCTTTGCAACTATCAAAGCAATCGGATATATTGGATCATAGATTAGAGAAAACCATGTGTATGATGGCACTTCATATTTGGGAAGCTTTCTCATGGATCTGGAAGATAAAGTTGTACTAGTGCAAAGAATCCCATTACTTGATATTGCATTAAAATCATCTGCAACTAGGTGGTGGGCCACTCATAAAAGTAATTTATCTTCTTGGGAAGAAGTAAAGCATGCCATTAAATATCATTTTATTCCCCCATCATAGGTCACTCAACCGAATAAGGATCATAATCCAGAGAGTCGCACCTCAACTTTGGAGACATATGATGGGTCCTCTCATCCAAAGGAGCATGTTGTGCATTGTATTCAGTTATGAGATGTTGTGAAACTTCCTTCTTTGTTTTTGGCGCATTAGATTGTTCATTCTTTGGGACAAATTCAAAATGATTTTTATGTGCATGATGAGGCTCGACGATAAACTTCTTGTTGGAAAGTACCTCAAAACTAGTTTTGTTGAGACTTCTCATTCTCGGGTAAGTCTCCTAAAATCACCTTAGCTTTGCAACATATTAGGAAAATGTTATTTAATGATGAATTTAAACCTCTACATATGCCCATAGTCTATCCTAAACATGAATACTAACTTCATCATATCCTTTACCCATCCCCTACACGAATTCCCTTGGCTTGTAGTAAAGTTGATAAAGATCTGGGAGATCTCGATGACCTAGAAGAACTTAGGCATTTGGCATTTAAGTAATATGAAGGGACCAATGATGTTAAGGACACTATTTCAGATGGTTTTAGTAGTTACTATACCAAACCCTTAAAGTTGAAGAAAGTAAATATAGGAAATAAGGAGCATCCTAAGATGACATCCATTAGGGACTACTGGGATGAACAAACTGTGATAGAGATACAATCTCCATCGCATAAGTATGAAGATCTATTCCCTACAATTTTTTCATATTTAAAATGGATTAAAGGAGATTTAGGGGAGATAAGGATCGAGCTAAATCTTGACTCAAAACCAATCAAACGTAGGTCATATCGGTTGAATCCCAAATTTAAAGAGAAAGTGAAAAAGGAAATTGATAAAATGTTGGCAGCTGGGCTTATTTTTCTGGTGGATGAATATGAGTGGATTAGTCCTATCGTCATAGAAGGAAAGAAGGGTAAAAATGATATCAGAGTACGTTTGGATTACATGAGTTTAAACTCATCTTGCATACATGACCCTTTCCCTACTCCATTTAGTGACGAAGTCTTGGATCAAGTAGTAGGGAACAAAGCCTATTCTTTTACAGACAAGTTTTTTGGGTATCACCAAGTCAGAATTACAGAGGAAGACAAGAGAAAGATTACCTTCACTATCGATTGGGGATCGTTTTCCGATAATTTTATGCCTTTTGGGATCAAGAATTCCCTAGCAATTTTATCTCGGATAGTGATTCTGAAATTTCATGACTTCATTCATAAGTTTCTTGAGGTATACCTATATGATTGAATTGTGTACAACTTACCCAAGGAACACATATGGCTATTACGAACGATGTTGCATCACTGCAGACAGCTATAGATTTCCATTAATTGAAAAAGTGTATTTTTTGTGTACCATTTGGGAATCTTCTTGGACATATATTTTGTAGGGAAGGAGTGTTGGTAGATCCTGTGAAAGTTGCAGTAATTCTCAATATGTCTCCCCCTATCATTGTCAAATAGTTGAAAACTACCTTGGCCATACCGAATACTATCGCAAGTTTATTAGGAGTTACACAAGTATAAAAAAACCTTTGGAACAACTACTAAAGAATTCCAAAGGGTTTCGTTGGACTCGGGACTGCGATAAAGAATTTTACATACTAAAGGAAAAGTTAAGTATTTCACCTATTTTAACTTATTCTAAATAGAAAATTGAATTTCATGTGCACATTGGTGCCTCTGTGATCGCATTAGGCGTTATTATGGTGCAATCAGGGGAAGGAAATATAGATCATCCTGTCTACTTTTCCAACAGAAAGCTTTCCCAGGTTGAGTGAAACTACACTACAACTGAAAGGGAAGGTTTGGAAATGGTTTATGCTTTACAAAAGTTTAGACATTATTTGTTAGGAGGTCATTTTAATTTTTTTACTGATCACTCCTCTTTGAATTATCTAGTTAATAAACCTGTTTTAGGAGGTAGAATTTGTATATGGTTGTTTTTGTTCTAGGAGTTTTCTTTCGAGGTCATTTTCAAGCCTAGAAAATTAAATGTGGGGCTAGATCATTTATCTAGACTAGAGTCGAGAGAGAGCGACTGAGATATAGATGATCACCTCCCAGATGCATATATTTTCCACATTGAGGCTATTCCTGATTATTTGTCAGACATTGCATTATTTCTAACTACTGGTACTATGTTAAAGGGCTACTCCGCAACTTAGAAGAGGCACCTAGTGGTTTCTGCAGTAGACTATCAAATAATTGTGCGCCAATTATACAAATTAGGATTAAATAACATCTTGATACATTTTGTACTTGACCATGAAATACCTAATGTTTTATGTGAATTTCATAGTGGAGTTGTGGGAGGACATATTTGCGGCAAGGAAACTGCCAGAAATATATTACAAGCAGGACTATGTTGGCGCACAGTGTTTAAATATGCTAAGGACTATGCTTTGGCCTGCGATATTTTCTAGTGAGTTGGTAAGACATCTTGTCGTGATGAGTTACCTTTACACCCTGTCTGAGCCCTGCAAGCCTTTGAAAAATGGGTTGTGGATTTTATCGATCTGATATATCCCCCTGCAAAGCACTCCAAGGCAAGATACATAATTACCACAACTAATTACTTGACCCAATGGGACGAACCAGAAGTTGTACAAGATTTCTCTATAGACACAACAACGTGGTTTATTTTTGAGAATATAATTACCAAGTTTGGCTATCCTCGAAGCTTGACTAGTGATCAAGGAGCCCATTTTATCAGTGTGACTATTACGACCCTCACAAGATATTTTATGATTCATCATCATAAGAACAGTCTGTACCATCCCCAAGATAATGGGATAGTGGAAACATTCAATAAGATCTTGGAGATAGGGTTGAATAAAGTCAGTTGCATACATTGGGTCGACTAGGATGAGAGAGTTCTAGTTTTGTTATGGGCTTACAGGGCTACGACAAAGAGATTAAAAATGTATACCCCATTTCATTTGGTACATGGATGAGAAGTGGTAGTCCTAGCTGATTTTATAACTTTGAAACTATTCATTGTGAAAGATACTAATATGACAAATTATGACTCCATCGAAGCACGGGTTGAAGAGATAATGAAACTTCAAGAAGATAGAGTCTTAGCATATTTTCATCAGACAATAGAAAAAGGCCAACCAAAAGCTTGGCATGACAGGAATACTAAAATTAATTCATTCGTACAATATGACCAAGTCCTATTATATGAAATTAATTATTAGAAACACCCCAGAAAGATACAAATGCATTGGGCAGGTCCCTTCATAGTTGTAGAAATTAAGGAATTAGATTGTATTCTTTGTTCTCACTGGGTGAATGGCGCATGCTCGAAGCCCTACATTACTACTCGTTAAGTGAAACTGTGCATTTCTCCTATAAATGAGAGTGCATATAGTAGGTAGGATAGTTCGTTAATTTTTGTATTTCAGTTTCATCAATAAATCGGTGATGTGTCCAACTGTCACTTGCCATAGAGTCTAGTTGTCATTGTTAAGTTGTCCAACCTGAATATCACCTTTGTGGTTGAGGAGCTCTAAATCAAATATTTACATATGTAGTCACTTGTTTATTTTAAATTTGTGCCTTGTCACTGACACTCCATCTGTTAAATTCCATTGGTACTTTTCTTTGTCCCGTCAATTGCTTGTTTGAGTCATTTAAGTCTCAACAACTATCATTATTTTCCTTGTTAACTACCAGTGGGATCATTAAATATTTTGGGTAATATTTCTTATCACACTCTTCTCAGTAAATGTGCTAGTCTCTACCCAAATTTTATCATAGATTTTCCACATTCGCTCATCCTGTCGGACATTAATTGCTCAAATCCTCACCAGTATCATGTTATAATTGAGCCTTGTGTATATTCAATCTTGGAGCTCCCTGAGCAATCTGTGATCATGCATATTGTTCCACTAGTGTTGTTTGTTTAACATCCTTTGTCTCCTAAGATGGTTCAAACTGTTGGTCGAGGAGCCCTTCCCAAAACCATTATTTTGGAGGAATTTATTGATCTGCGCATTAAATTCCAAGGTGATCTTTATGGAAAATTCTAATAGGGTTGGCTGGTTGACCCTGATTTTACTAATGCATCCCTATTTCCACAAATGGATATTCATGCCTTTATGGATTGCATAACAACAACAGATGAACAATTTCAATGGCAGTGGAAACCAGACTACATACCATTGCAGGATTCTACCTTGATCAGTCTTCACAACCTACTAGTTTTTGGCACTATAGGTGAAGCCGACTAGTGCACACAATTCCTCATCAGCCGCATGCACAAAAACACCTTATGGTTAGACCGAGCTTATACCATCCATGTCGATCACCTTCATAATCTTACTTATTTATCCATGGAAGATTAGGATGTCATAGATGGATTCTAAGGCTATGGGAAGCATGTCTGGAAAAAGGGTTATCTTAGCTTGTATGATAAATAAGACACCAAATGCAAAGGTTGAGGATAAAATATTTCCCCGATCAACGATGAACAATTTTGCATGGCCTGTTATCTCGTTTCTGGGAAAGTAATTAAAAATTACACAAAAGGTGAGTGTACCATTGACTCAATCATAGTGCCAGAGTTCCCCAAGAATGGTGCACTGATTGATTGGTGCAAATACCTTATTACAAAACTATTTCATGCTTTCACGGATGCACATGAAAATCTAGGTACTTCATTTATAGATACTTACTGGTATCATTTTCTATGTAGAAGTGGCAACCGACGAAGGGTCACAACATCTCTCGTTATGAAGATGGATGGATCACCAAACTTTTAGACTCATGGCATGCCCACATAGCTAGAAAAAACTCAACAACTCACATTGCGGCCTTTATACAATGGCATAATGAACTCATTGTTGTGAAACAGGCCACAAATCTCATAGTCAATGTTAAATAGGCACACTCATAATGTTTGGTTTGAGATGAGTTGTGACCATACGTTCGTGAGACCTCTTGCATCTGATCTGACACTCTTCCATATGACTCCTCTGCCATTTTATCTCGATGAGTTTATGTTCGACAAGGAGGTCACTGCATGATCCAACTGTATTTTGGTGGCCACCCATCTATTCCAAATGGCTCACATATAGATTTCATCTTAGCAGTTTCATTTTTCATTTTGAAAGTTTGTTTCTAGCTTTTCGGGTCCTAAAATTATGAGGTCATTTTGAGGCCCTAAACAACGTTTTTTGGGCCCACCTCATTCACTCTATATACAAAGTCAAAGTGTGACAACACAATGTGTATTCCTCATATAGACCTTTCCAATGGGATATCATGCACCCAAAACAAAGATCGTATGTAAAAGTTACGACCCCGAGAAGTTGATGTACCAACTTACCCCAACGGGGCCCACATGAATTTTGGAGCTTCATATCCTAGGGTTAGGTTTATGGATGTTTAGGCTTTTGGAATTCATGTTTGAAGTAAAAATTCTTTTGGAGCCTCATTCAAATTATCTTCTTGCAAATGAGCGCAACCATCACATCTCTTCTCAGAGATAAGATGTCACCATTCTAGCAAGCTTGTTTCAGTCTGGATTTTACAGTTTCAACATATTTCCTTATTGAATATAATCCAAGTTTTATTGTATCTCTGTTATTGTTCATATTATATATGTGTTAATAACATAGATCTGTATTCATTTCATTATTCTCATAAAATCTCGATCAGTGGTATCAGAGCGGTCTGCTCCTTTTCTTTCTTAATGCATGTCCCGACGAGGTCAGGGTACAAAGAGTATGGTATCGATCTTGTTTCTCTTGAGGAAAAAGGATTTCGCATGCCCAAACAACCTTCCATGGTGGGAGAAAATAAATATGTCGGGACATGAGATCCTTTCAAATTGTTTCTCAAGGAATGCCTCATGCAACATAGGAACAAGATGATGGATAGTTTTGCACAAATCCTTCAACGACTACCAACAGGAGACCAATATTCCTTGAGCAGAGGCACCTCCCCCTTCAAGGTACATATCAACTTTAATATTCCTATATTTTAAGGTCATATAGACATATATGTTGTAGACAAATCGTTGAATCTGCTAGAAGGGTATTTTTCTATCCATAACTTTTCCAATAAGGAAAATATTACATTTGTGCTCCTCAAAGACGTCCCCCATGTCAAATATTGGTGGGATATTTTCTATGATAAAAAGGAAATAGAGGAATCCTCATTATTTACAGTCGCACTCACCTCGGAGCCCTTCAGGGATGCTATTAAGTAAGAATACTACCCTTTTGTAATTTATGATGACCTATATACAAGATGGACCACACTGCGGTAGGAAAGGGACCAAACAGTGCCATATTTCATGAATATCTTCCATGCCTTGCACACCAAGCTAGGTATCAAATATTCTAACTGACATTTGTTTCTTAAGTACTGTAAAGGTATGCATAGATACATCCAAACATAAATGGAGTTTTTAGACATCTCATCCTTGAGCGCGGCCTATCGATATGATGTCAAAATCAAGAAAAATCTTAAGAAAAAGATGCAACAGTTTGGCTCTAGGAACCCCACACAACAGAATAAAAGAAAGGGAATCCCCAAACCGCAGAACAAAGGGCAGAGAAAATATGAATAGCCTAAGGAAAACCATTCTAAGCCACAAACAAATAAGGACAATGGAAAGGTGAAGAAAGACACTGAGAAGTGGTGTGACTTCCATAATATCCCCTAGCATAACATTGATGATTTCCGATCAAATTAGTCACTGGTGGAAAAGGTGAAAGCCTATGAATCAGATGCGGGTTCTGAATCAGAGTCAAAACTATAAAAGGGGGGAAAAATTATTGATGCAGAACCCAGTGCCATTGTTGCTACCACCAAGATCCATCCCAGTGAACCTGATGAGCTAAAGGAAGGCGAGCACCTATTTCATTCATAGATGTGGGTGAATGGTACTCCACTAGACTTCATCATTGATAGCGGTAGCCATAAGAACCTCATCTCAGCATAAGTCATCAAGCAGTTAGATCTACCAACAACGTTGCACCCACAACCATACACCATCGGATGGCTCTGCCTAGGAAGCGATCTTCGTGTCAACCAACAATGCTTCCTATATTACTTAATCAATCCATTCAAAGATGAGGTATTGTGTGATGTTGACCCTCTTGAATTTTGTGATTTTCTTTTGGGCCAACCTTATTTATGGAAACGTCATGTTTTATATGAGTCTAGGCCTCGTAGTGTTATTATTACTTTGGAAAAGAAATTGTACATGATACTCAAGGAAGTACCACCTACTTCCATTTACATAATATCTACCAAGCAATACAGGAAGCTCATCTCTTAGATTGGGAAGTTTGTCTTCTTTGTGATTAGCTCTCAAAGTGAGAAA